>CAJHNH020000633.1:0-30000 GCA_905116865.2 Candidula unifasciata
ACGTGGTCACTGTTACAGTCAGCACTAGGTCTTCTCTTCACATTTGTTAGTGCACTTCTAAACCTTTTGTTAATTAGTATATAATCTATTTGATTGAATGTTTTCTTATCTGGACTTTTCCATGTGTATAATCGTCTCTTATGTTGTTTAAACCAGATGTTTCCAATCATCATATTATTCACTTCCGCCCATTTTACCAGTTTCACCCCGTCCATTTCTTGTTCCTACACACTATTCCCAAATACATCTTCCGTTCTCTATTTTCGAACTTTTGCATTAAAATCTCCCAATATTAATTTTATTTCTTGTGATTTTGTTTGGGCTATTGCCAGATTTAAATCTTCGTAAAATTGTTCTATTTCCTCTTCACTGCTAAATGATGTTTATTATGTTTATATTTATTATATTTGCCTTTGATTTTAACCATAATAACCCTATCTGATGTACTGCAGTAACCCCCAGTAACTTTTTCTGCGGATACTCGGTCCCCAGATCTGCGTTAGCCATACCAGTTGAGTATAAATTGTTGAAATTCAGATTGCAGCCTGTTAATTAAACTCATCATCATGTAGCAGGTCCTTTGCAGAACGTCGCTCTCATCACGTTCTGCCTGAAAGAAACTCGGTCTCTCGCCAGTTCTCCCGCCTTATGTACTTTCACACTCAAGGAGTTACTTATATCCTGTGCCCATCTTTGTGTCGGTCGGCCCCTGCCCCTCCTTCCTGGTACCATGCTCTCTGCTATAATTGTTTCCAATCCGTCGTGGCGCTTGATATGACCAAAATGTTAATTAAACTACTGGACGTAACTTTGGCTAGAAAAACCACACAACAGTCAGGGGCTGTTAGGGTTGATTCTGCAACGTCCTGTAAAGGATACGCAACTAACCTTTAGCCTGTTAATTATCATGTCCTTGCAGGGAAATCAATATAATTTAATCAAACATCTAGTTTTTGTTTTGCCTCATTTGCGATACATGAAAGGGGGTAGAAAACGAAAAACATTCCAAGCGTTCATTTAGCATGTTCACATTACCAGGCTGACGCGAACTTTTCAAAACATTACACATCAAATTGCACAAGTGTAAAAACAGTGTTTCGGTCTTAGATGGTCAATCTTCTGCATTAGCCTCCCATTAATCTGTAACACCTGTGCAAATGTAAATTACAAAATCATAGGGACACCGGAAATACTCTACATGTGGGACGGACTATAGTAAAACTCTACATGTGGGACGGATTATAATAAAACTCTACATGTGGGACGGATTATAGTAAAACTCTACATGTGGGACGGATTATAATAAAACTCTACATGTGGGACGGATTATAGTAAAACTCTACATGTGGGACGGATTATAGTAAAACTCTACATGTGGGACGGACTATAGTAAAACTCTACATGTGGGACGGACTATAGTAAAACTCTACATGTGGGACGGACTATAGTAAAACTCTACATGTGGGACGGACTATAGTAAAACTCTACATGTGGGACGGACTATAATAAAATCTACATGTGGGACGGATTATAATAAAACTCTACATGTGGGACGGATTATAATAAAACTCTACATGTGGGACGGATTATAATAAAATTCTACATGTGGGACGGATTATAATAAAATTCTACATGTGGGACGGATTATAATAAAATTCTACGTGTGGGACGGATTATAATAAAACTCTACATGTGGGACGGATTATAATAAAACTCTACATGTGGGACGGATTATAATAAAACTCTACATGTGGGACGGGACGGAGAATGAATATGTGTGTCTATGTGGCAGTGCATGAGTGCAAATCGATAGCTTGCAGAAGAAGGGACACTTCTTTTGCTTCTTCTTCTTCTTCTAATTAGTTATATTGGTAGTATTACTATTATTATTATTTATTAACATTATCCCCGTATTTATCCTTTTCCCCTTCTCTTTCTGCTTCTTTCCTTCATCGTATCCTATTTTTTCAACCTCTCTCCGCATAGTTGCATTCCTTTCTCTTCTTTCTTCTGAAATTCTTTCTTGATTCTTTCTAGCTTTATTGATTGTGTGAGGTAGGAGCAACTTTGAGAGAGAGGTTATGTAAGTGATAGGGAGTGAGGTAGGAGTGATGGTTAGTGGAGGTGTGAGCGATGTTTGGTGGAGGTGTGAGCGATGTTTGGTGGAGGTGTGAGCGATGTTTGGTGGAGGTGTGAGCGATGGTTGGTGGAGGTGTGAGCGATGGTTGGTGGAGGTGTGAGCGATGGTTGGTGGAGGTGTGAGTGATGTTTGGTAGAGGTGTGAGCGATGGTTGGTGGAGGTGTAAGCGATGTTTGGTAGAGGTGTGAGCGATGGTTGGTGGAGGTGTGAGCGATGTTTGGTAGAGGTGTGAGCGATGGGCTGGTGTGGAGGTGTGAGCGATGTTTGGTAGAGGTGTGAGCGATGGTTGGTGGAGGTGTGAGCGATGGTTGGTGGAGGTGTGAGCGATGGTTGGTGGAGGTGTGAGCGATGTTTGGTAGTGGTGTGAGCGATGGTTGGTGGAGGTGTGAGCGATGTTTGGTAGAGGTGTGAGCGATGGTTGGTGGAGGTGTGAGCGATGTTTGGTAGAGGTGTGAGCGATGGCTGGTGGAGGTGTGAGCGATGTTTGGTAGAGGTGTGAGCGATGGTTGGTGGAGGTGTGAGCGATGTTTGGTAGAGGTGTGAGCGATGGCTGGTGGGGGGGGGGGGGGGGGGGTCGATGGCTTTTTTTTGGGGGGAGGGGGTGTGTTGTGATGGCTGGTGGTGGGGGGGGGGATTGTTGTGATGGCTGGTGGGGGGGGAGTGTTGCGATGGCTTTGGGGGGGGGGGGGGTGTTTGTGATGGCTGGTGGGGTGGGGGGGGGGGGGGAGCGATGGCTGGTGGGGGAGGGGTGTGAGCGATGACTGGTGGGGGGGGTGTAAGCGATGGCTGGTGGGGGGGGGGGGGGTTTGGTGAGCGATTGCTGGGGGGGTGGGGGGGGGGGGGGGGGTAAGCGATTCCTGGGGGGGGGGTGTGAGCGATGGCTGGTGGGGGGGGGGGGGGGGGGTGAGCGGTGAGCGATTGCTGGGGGGGTGTGTGAGCGATTGGCTGGTGGGGGGGGGGGGGGGGTGTGAGCGATGGCTGGTGGGCGGGGGGTGTGAGCGATGGCTGGTGGGGAGGGGGGTGTCAGCGATGGCTGGTGCGGTGTGGGTAGGCATCGAGTGATTTCGAGTGAGGTATGCCCGATATTGACTGCAAAAGCGGCAGCGAGTTAGGTGAGAATGACAGCGAGTTAGGTGAGAATGACAGCGAGTTAGGTGAGAATGACAGCGAGTTAGGTGAGAATGACAGCGAGTTAGGTGAGAATGACAGCGAGTTAGGTGAGAATGACAGCGAGTTAGGTGAGAATGACAGCGAGTTAGGTGAGAATGACAGCGAGTTAGGTGAGAATGACAGCGAGTTAGGTGAGAATGTACAGCGAGTTAGGTGAGAATGATGACAGCGAGTTAGGTGAGAATGACAGCGAGTTAGGTGAGAATGACAGCGAGTTAGGTGAGAATGACAGCGAGTTAGGTGAGAATGACAGCGAGTTAGGTGAGAATGACAGCGAGTTAGGTGAGAATGACAGCGAGTGAGGCGACAATGGCGGCGAGTGAGGCCGCAATGGCGGCGTGGTGGGAGCTGAGTAAAACCCAAGACTTTCGGGACGACAGACAAGCAACTAACCATTGCACTGAAACGGCTTTTCTTTCCCAAGAACCTTCTAAAAAAAAATCTGTCACGTCCTAATGGGGTACAGTACAACTACGAACTGTTAACTGAGGGACTCTGATGTATGTTCAAAGCAGTGTTTCCCCGTTGTAAATTTGAACGAAGAAGACACAAACAATAGATTCGCTGTATCTCGTCAGGTGCATACTACAGTAACAATTACATAAATTGAAGCAAATAAGTGAATCCTTTATAACTGAAGTACAATTTCAACAACGATCAAACATGACTGCCTGTTTTTACCAGGGCAGCCGTAAAGACTGAACCATCTCTTTCTGATGTATATGTTGAAGGGAGATCTGAACACCTGTGGGCGTGTCCGGAGTGCCGTGATGATATCTCATAACTCACACGAAGAACCATTGTTTTTTTTTTTTTTAAGAAACAGAAAGGTGCCGGTACTCACCGCAAAGCGTCTATTAGTAGTGCTGAAAAATAAATGTGTAAAAAAAAGTTGCAGTACCGTATACTGACATTTTAAAAAAAAAAGTAGCTGTCAGAACTAATATATCATTGAGAAAGTCTGTTCGTGCCGCCTACTGGTTCAATTTAAATTATTTTACCCATTTTCAATTTTGTTTCTGGGCATTGGGTTCCGACTGCTTATTTTTATAACAAAGTAGTCTTTTGTGTGTTTTCCCTATTTTGTTGAACACGCCACTGAATACTTGAATAGCGCTGACATCAAGTATTGGCGCCCTCCGCCTCTCCACTTTTAACAAAAACCACGATGATCTTTTGTATTTGATAACTTGCTAAAGTTAAACACCGAAGTTGATGAACGCCCATTGTAGGCAGGCTATTTTTCCTTGGGTGGACATGCCGACCAAACACCGTTTTCCTATTAGACGCCATTACCCGATGACGCCCGTTACAGAAAAAGCCTGTTAGGGTCGTATTGATGTCCTGTCCCATTAAAGCTTTCAACTCACTACCCCGGGTCTCGATCGGCAGGCGAAATAAGAAAACCCTTCTACCAGAGTAACCCTAGAACGTGCCGGGAGCTCGCTTCTAATAATTGAGTCACGTGGCTTGCGGCCTAATTATCAGGACAGTCACGATGGAGGCAGATTTAATGGTTTATCTCCTTCATAATCGTAATATGCCAAGGAAAACGGCGAGAGGAGGAATTGTCAGCCTCCTGCAAGCACTCGCAAACTAGCCCCTCCGGCACCGCCTGCTTCTGCCCGGGACGCAGTTTTTGCCACCAGGCGCATGGCTGGAGCAGATGCAGGCGAGAGGAATTCCGTGCTCTCGCGTCAGCTGCCGGACCCAAGCTACTCGTCTTGCTATCGTTCAGCGACACTCACTGTTCTCGTTGCCATCACAGCCGGTGCGAGCTCTATCTGTTAACCAGTATCATTTACCACGTACCGTTATTTTAACAGGCGCGGGATATTTTTTCCCCCTGTCCCGGTTCCTCGTACATATCTCCGTTTTGTCGTTAATTTGCACAGTGGATAGGCTTGTTGTGTGGTGCCTTGTTCTTTTAACGTTCGGCGTTTAAAAAAAAAAAGTGCGTTAACTTACGACCTAGTTTACGAAGGATGTGAGTTCAACTAAATTGTGTTTTCTTTCTGTGGTGTGAATCTAATGGCTAGTTTCAGTTCATCAACATGAGTGGATGTTCCGTGCTTGGATTTGTAATTGCTGCAGAGTTGATCTGAGCATATTTCTTGGATTAAGGGCGTTTCCGTGGTCGATTACTAGCACAGTGGTTGTGGATGTCTGGAGTTCCGTTCTTCTTTAGGACGTTTCATTCTCATAGTAGGGTAGATCGTTTCTGTGTGTTTGAGTGTGTGTGTGTGTGTGTGCGCGCGCGCTGGTGCGTGCGGTAGAGAGAGAGAGAGAGAGAGAGTGAACTGTTTTCGGTTTATATGTAGGAGTGTATATATATTATTATTCTTCTCTCCGTTCTTGTCATACTGTTTTCCTTTCTCCTCATTTTCTCCCTTATTCCCCTCATTATGCTCTGCTTCATATTTTCTCTGCTGCTCATATTCTCTCTCATTCTTCCTCCTGATGCCCTCTCTCTCTCTCTCTCATTCTCCTCCTGATGCCCTCTATCTCTCTCTCTCTCTCATGCTCTCCCTCATTCTCCTCCTCCTGTTTTCATATTTTATCTTTCTCTTTCTCGTTCTCTTCGTCATTCCCCTCCTAATTCTCTTCCTCATTTCCCTGTACATTCTCCTCTTCATCATCTTCCTCATTCTCTTCATACCCCCCTCCCTCTCCCCCCTCCCCCGAATATCCTCCAATCCCTATTTGAAGCATAGATCCTCCAACAAACCATGTCAACCTCTCATATTCTTTCCTATCCTCCGCAGTTCCCTCGATATCCTCCTCATATTATCCATCTTCGACTCGCTCTCTTTCCCTTGTGTTTATAGATCTCCATTATCTGTGTGGGTTTCAGATAAAATACTTTCTAGTCAAGCTACTAAAAGTTTCTCATTGGACCCTACCTATCATCAGTATGTTTTTTTTTTTTCTTTAGAAAATTTATTTTTCTTTTTGGTTTGAAAAAGGGGGTGGGGGCGGGTTACAATTTGTCATCACATGGTCGACTTTGCATTCGGCTTTGGAGTCAATTAACAAATGCTTCATTAGTGATTGGTGGGGGTGGGGGGGGAGAGAGATTTTAAGTTATAGATCACAGCTTGTAATTTTAAAACAAGGCGTCTATTTAATCTAAAAATTCTTTCTATCAGTACTTCCTAACTATCCACTGTCTATACATCTTTTATGTTCCTCTTGACTATTCTCTATTTACACACACACACACACACACACACATACATATTCCTCGTGTGGGAAGACCTACAGCGCCCCCTCCTCCCACATGCATGTCGTAAAGGACTACTTATTTCGGTTGTTTTCTTCGAAGTCAGAGTGAACCTGTCTGACAGGCAAGGAACCAACAATGTGCACACAGATATACCAGATATGTAAAATGTAAACCAAACTCAATTTCTGACACAAGAACAAAGTCCAGAAGTGGATGAACAGTCAGAAATTTCTGCCAGAGTTTACAACTAAACGCTGAGGAAAAGAGGGGGAAGAAAGAGTTTTTACTATACATCTTATCTTTATCTATTCACTCTGTTTATGTATCCCCACTTGAAATTTTACACTCTAGCTTTACACTGTCTGCACACCCTACTATACACTTGGTTTATACACTTTATCTAAACACACTGTAGATAAAGTGTATAAGTGTATAGCTGCACACTTTGTTTCTATTTATTACAGCTAGGTACTCTTTATCTATACATCAAGTTTATCCACGCTATCTATAATCATGGCTATAAGCTATATGCATGGATCTTAACTACCCACTCTGATTAAACATTCTAACTATACACACTCTATTCTATATACCCTGTCTTTACACTAACTATATAGTATAATTTTAAAATAATTTACTTTTAACTAAACAGCTTATCTTTATCTCTTCACTCTATATATCCCAACTTTAAATCTTACACTGTATGTAATCATGACAATAAACTCTATGTATAAATGGTAATTATTCACTCTGACTATGCCTGTTAACTATACACTCTATCTATATACCCTGTCTATCCACTAACTATATAGTATAATTTGTTGTATGCCTATAAACTGTTGCCCACAAAATCAGATACATCAGATAGTACTAAATCCTTTACGCTAACACGATTGCGTGACCTAGGAGAAAATCCTGATGAAGCAGCTCTATGCTGCCTTTGATGTCCTAATAGGAGACGCTATAATCAACTTCCCATGGGTACAGTCAGTACATGAACCTTGTAGTGGCTGCTGCATCAGAGGACTGAGCACGCATGGGTAGGCCCAGTATGCAGTGTCGCCCATTGTCATAACATCAGATAAAAGAATCAACAATACTTTAATTTATAAATTTAAAAAAAGTACACTTTTGTTTCAAGCGTTTCATCCGCTACCCTCACTGCTTAGACACCCAGATGTCTCAATTTCAACAAAACAACACATGATTCAAAGCGTGTTCATCTCTACTTTATTCTGTCAGTGCCAGACATGGACATCGAGTAGGACACTACAACAGAAAACTACATGTCAAATGTGCTGTCTCCGCAAGGTCGCTAACAACACAAGAAGAGACAGGGTTACAAACACCAGCATTAGAGAGAAAGTTGGACTATAACTATGTCTGGATTATATTGACAGACAAGGAACGAATTGGTTTAGATATCTAGTGAGAATTCAGCCAGGCCAAACTACATATGATACTTTCTATAGCAGAAATTGTGGGAGAAATACGAGAGGAAGACCAAGAAAGAGATAGATAAATCGTGTAGCTGAAACCCCCAAAAAGATGAACAAATCCATCACCCAAGCTACTCGAGAAGCGCAATACAAATACAGAAAAACCACATAACTGGGCTATAGCCTGGTATCAGTGAGACAACAGAAGAAGAAGATGAAGATAGAAGAAAAAAGAAGAAGAGAAGAAGAAGAAGAAGAAGAAGAAGAAGAAGAAGAAGAAGAAAAGAAGAAGAAGAAGAAGAAGAAGAAGGAAGAAGAAGAAGAAGAAGAAGAAGGAAGAAGAAGAAGGAAGAAGAAGAAGAAGAAGAAGGAAGAAGAAGAAGGAAGAAGAAGGAAGAAGAAGAAGAAGAAGGAAGAAGAAGAAGAAGAAGGAAGAAGGAGAAGAGGAGAGAAGAGGCAGAGAAAAGGAAGAGGAAGAGAAGAGGAAGAGGAAGAAGAAGAAGAAGAAAGAGAAGAAGGAAGAAAGGAAGAAGAAGCAGAGAAGAGGAAGAAGAGGAAGAAGGAAGAAGGAAGAGAAGGAAGGAAGAAGAAGAAGAAAGAAGAAGAAGAAGAAGGAAGAAGAAGAAGAAGAAGAAGAAGAGTAATAATAAGAAGAAGAGTAATAATAAGAAGAAGAGTAATAAATAATACAGAATAAGAAGAAGAAGAAGAAGAAGAAGAAGAAGAAGAAGGAAGAAGAAGAAGAAGAAGAAGAGTAAGAAGAAGAATAAGAAGAAGAAGAAGAAAGAAGAAGAAGAAAGAAGAAGAAGAAGAAAGAAGAAGAAGAAGAAGAAGAAGAAGAAGAAGAAGAAGAAAGAAGAAGAAGAAGAAGAAGAAGAAGAGGAAGAAGAAGAAGAAGAAGAAGAGAGAGAGGAAGAAGAAGAAGAAGAAGAAGAGGAAGAAGAAGAAGAAGAGGAAGAAGAAGAAGAAGAAGAAGAAGAAGAATAAGAATAAGAAGAAGAAGAAGAAGAAGAAGAAGAAGAAGAAGAAGAAGAAGAAGAAGAGGAAGAAGAAGAAGAAGAAGAAGAAGGAAGAAGAAGAAGAAGACATATCTGCTCAGTACCGACACGACTTGTAGTCACAATAGCACTGTCTTCTATAAGAAACATTTCACCCATTCTTTATTATTCTTGGCCTGCCACGTCATTTAAATACGCCCACATGTTTGACGTCATTACAAGGCTTCCGGTGCATTTAATCTCTAATTAACATCGAAATGTGGCAATTTAGATATTTATTTCTGCCCTTTTATCTTGTCCCAGGGCACATGCCTCTAACTGTTGCCAGTCTGTCTCCCCTGTAATTTGTGATCCCATGTTGTTGCGTCCATGTCTGTCGCCATTTTGTGTGAATTTGTCTTTGATTTCCTTTTTTTTCTTCAAATTTGTGTGTGTTGTTATTGTTTGTCTATTTATTATTATTATCGTTATTATTATTACTAAAATTATTAATAATAATAAAATTACTGCTTAGTATGTTTTTGCTGCTGCTACTATTGCTGCTGCTACTATTGCTGCTGCTACTAATGCTGCTGCTACTATTGCTGCTGCTACTATTGCTGCTGCTACTATTGTTGCTGCTACTATTGCTGCTGCTACTATTGCTGCTGCTACTATTACTGCTGCTACTATTACTGCTGCTTCTATTGTTGCTGCTACTATTACTGCTGCTACTATAACTGCTGCTACTATTGTTGCTGCTACTATTGCTGTTGCTACTATTGTTGCTGCTACTATTGCTGCTGCTACTAATGTTGCTGCTAGTTTTACTGCTGTTACTATTACTGCAACTATTGTTGCTGCTACTATTGGTGCTGCTACTATTGCTGCTGTTATTATTGTTGCTGCTACTATTGTTGCTGCTAGTATTACTGCTGCGACTATTACTGCTGCTAGTATTGGTGCTGCTACTGTTGGTGCTACTACTATTGCTGCTGCTACTATTGCTGCTGCTACTATTGCTGCTGCTGCTATTGCTACAGCTGTTATTGTTTTTGGTGCTGCTATTATTGCTGCTGCTGCTGCTACTATTGCTGCTACTATTACTGCTGCTCCTAATATTGCTGCTGCTAGTTACATATTTTCCCTCCCCTATCACCTCCACAATAGATTTTCCCTCCCCTATCACCTCCACAACAGATTTCCCCTCCCCTATCACCCCCACAACAGATGTTCCCTCCCCTGTCACCTCCACAACAGATTTTCCCTACCCTATCACCTCCACAACAGTTTTCCTCCCCTATCACCCCCACAACACATCCCCCCTCCCCCGATAACTCACCTTTACAACTATCCCCCCCCCCCCATCACATCCACAACAGTCTGCTCACCTACCCTATCACCTGCCACTATTGGTTTTCCTCTACTATCACCCCTGCTACAACACATCCCCCCTCCCCCGATCACCTTTACAACAGTCCCCCCCCCCCCCTGCTGGTATTACAAAGTTTTTTTCCTCCCCTATCACCTCCACACAGACTTGTCCTCCTATTACCCCCACAACACAGACTTTTCTTCCACTATCACCTCCACAACAACCTTTCCCTCCTCTATCATCTCAGCAACACAGACTTCTCTTCCTTTACATGTGTCCACAGCCTTCCCGCTCATTAGCATATCCAGGTGTGTCCACAGCCTTCCGATCCCCTCGCTCATCCAGGTGTATCCACAGCTTTTCCTCCCCTAGCACATCCAGGTGTATCCACAGCTTTTCCTCCCCTAGCACATCCAGGTGTGTCTACAGCCTTCCGATCCCCTAGCACATCCAGGTGTATCCACAGCTTTTCCTCCCCTAGCACATCCAGGTGTGTCCATAGCCTTCCCGCCCCTAGCATATCCAGGTGTGTCCATAGCCTTCCCGCCCCCTAGCACATCCAGGTGTGTTCACAGCCTTCCCGCCCCTAGCACATCCAGGTGTGTCCACAGCCTTTCCGCCCCTAGCACATCTAGGTGTGTCCCCAGCCTTTCCGCCCCCTAGCACATCTAGGTGTGTCCCCAGCCTTTCCGCTCACTAGCACATCCAGGTGTATCCACAGCTTTTCCTCCCCTAGTACATCCAGGTGTATCCACAGCCTTCCCGCCCCCTAGCACATCCAGGTGTGTCCACAGCCTTCCCGCCCCCTAGCACATCTAGGTGTGTCCACAGCATTCCCGCCCCCTAGCACATCCAGGTGTGTCCACAGCCTTCCCGCCCCCTAGCACATCTAGGTGTGTCCACAGCCTTCCCGCCCCTAGCACATCTAGATGTGTCCACAGCCTTCCCGCCCCTAGCACATCTAGGTGTGTCCCCAGCCTTTCCGCCCCCTTTCCTTGTGTCTAGAACCTCTTCCTCACCTGCGTTTAGCTTGAATTAGTCTAAGCTTCTCCACAGAATGAGTTTGACATTGACGATTCTGTCATGCCTACCAACTTTGACTTTCCACCAGCACCTGTTAATGAGCGTTTGACGTCAGCAGTTAAGCAGATTGGCAGTCTGTTCTGATCTGGGCTGGGCTGGGCTTAAGCTGAGCGCGGCTGTTCGATGCTTCTCTCCGGATACTGTTGGAAGTTAGGACTCATCAGCATCCCGTCAATATCGTGTTGTCATTATAATCATCATTATCGGTATGCCATCATCATCATCCTTATGTCATTGTCATCCCCGTTATGTCATTATCATAATCATTATGTTATCATCATCATCACCACGTCATCGTCATCACTTTGTCATCATCGTCATCGTGTCACAACATCATCTTAATGTCATTGTCATCATGTTATTGTTATTGTCGCCATGATGTCCCCATCCTAACCACTTTTGTCATCATCCTCACTACCACCATTATGTGTGTCATCTTTGCCCCTTAACAGAATTACTGGAGGCCTTCAGCATAGCCCCTTTTTTTTTGGGGGGGGGGGGGGGATGTGGTAGGGAGGGGTGTGGGAAGGGAGAAGACTTAAGATGATTAGGCTGCCCCCCCCCCCCCCCACATTTCTATGTTTTATAAAATAATAAGTTTCTGTTTCATTGTTCATCATATTAATTATTATTATTACTCGTAGGCACTCAAAAAAAAAAAAAAACGACGTCTCTTCAGAGACGCCCCTTCCCCCCCCCCCACCCCATTCCAGGTGTGTGTGTGGTATAAGGGCTCCTGCGTGGATACCCGTGCGTCACTTTCTCTACCGTTCTTCAGTGTGAGTTATTTTTAGAGATATTATTCTTGCCGTTCTCACCCTTAAAAGTTTGGTCGGCACATGGTTTGTGGTTTAAAGCTATGTTACGATTTTACAAACCCTTTTAACTAGTCGCCTGTTAAGACATACTTGTAAATGTGCAATAGGTCTATGCATGTCCAAACACCCCCTCCCCCCCCCCTCACCTCACCGTGGGGCCGTTCACCTTTCCGTGGACAGCTTGACTGTATTTAGCAATGTCAGAAGTTCAAGGACCTTTACAGAAGGTCACGTTCTGAAGCCGGGTCAAATGCCATAGGTCTAATGGCTGAAGTTGATGAGAGAGAGAGAGAGAGAAGAAGATAGAGATAGGAAAGAAGAGGAGAGAAAGACAGAGGAAAGGAGAGAAAGACAGAGAAGAAAAGAGAAAGACAGAGGAGAGAGAAGAGGAAAGAGAGAAGAGAGGCTGGAAAGAAAGAGGAGACAGATAGAGAGCAGACAGACATACAGACAGACACACACACACACACACACAGACATACACACACACGCGCACAGACACACAGACAGACAATAGTGGATGTGTGTGTTTCTGCAAAAAGCGGTCTTTCCCGGATCAATGTCTTCCAGATTAACCAAAAATAATTGAAGCGGAGTACACTATTGACCGTTGGCCAGATTTCCACAATGATAGACAGGCCCATTAGGCTTAACAGAAAGTAGCAGATTGGACGAAAGTAGTGTTGTTTCCCCTGAGTAATTTATAATGTAGTATAATGGTTTCACTTTTCCACCGCCAACTTTCTAGTCGGATTTGTTGGGAATTTGATTTGTATCGGTGATTCATTCATCTATTGTACCGTTAATATTTTATTATTTGCGGTGTTTTTCCTCCCCATCCTAAATAAGTACTCCCCAAGAAGTCTGATGTGTCGGCCGAAAGGTTTATATATGGCAGCTCTGATGTAAACAGACACAAAAGAAAGATTGTCCCAAATAATATATATATATTATATATATATATGATATATATATATATATAATATATATATATACAGAATTGAATTGAGAGAGAGAGAGAAGACGAGAGATAGAGTAGAGAGAGAGAGAGAGATAGAGAGAGAGAAGAGGAGAGAGAGATACTTCACTTTCACCGAGTTGTGAACGCCAGCCATACTGCTATGATTTAAGATTTCCTAACACAATAACTATCAGACAGCTTTCGATTGTTATGTGGGCCTAGTGTCTGACTTCTTTTTTCTTTCTACTTTCTTTCTACTGGGCACCGGGATGAGTACTGCACATTCATATCATTTCCCGCTGCACCACTATTAGACTATTGTCCCGTTTATAGCATCACCACCCTTAGACAGTAACCTCTGGCACCACTGGGGGGTCGCTCACTATTTGCGGTGAACCTCAGCTTCGCCTCACTCATATCTACATAAGTACGTAAGGCGAAGTCTAGGGTGTGTCGGGGGGCTCATTCCCGCTTTATATAACCTCTGTCTGGCCAGACCGCACCTCTATACCAGGAAAACTTTTGCAGCACTCTTGACAGACCTCTGCTCACTTCCCGCTTCACCACTTCAGAACAGAACCTCTGCTCACTCCCACCTGCACCACTCTTGACAGAATCTCTGCTCACTCCCACGTGCACCACACTTAGACAGAACCTCTGCTCCCTCCCACCTGCACCACTCTTAGACAGAACCTCTGCTCACTCCCGCCTGCACCACTCTTAGACAGAACCTCTGCTCACTTCCCACCTGCACCACTCTTAGACAGAACCTCTGCTCCCTCCCACCTGCACCACTCTTAGACAGAACCTCTGCTCACTCCCACCTGCACCACTCTTAGACAGAACCTCTGCTCACTCCAACCTGCACCACTCCTAGACAGAACGCTCCTCTGCACTCCCACCTGCACCCTCTTAGACAGAACCTCTGCTCACTCCCGCCACCTGCACCACTTAGACAGAACCTCTGGCTCCTGCTCCCACGTGCATCACTCCTGCACACTTAGTACAGAACCTCTGCTCATGTCCTCGCCTGCTACCACCTTATACACCTCCCGCATGCACTCTTAGACCAGGACACGCCACTCCTAACCAGAACTCTTGCTCCCTCCCACTTGCACCACACTTAGACATTTTGACAGAACCTCTGCACCACACTTAGACAGAACCTCTGCTCCCTCCCACGTGCACCACACTTAGACAGAACCTCTGCTCACTCCCACCTGCACCATTATGATTGATTAGTGCCGCCGCATTGTTCACATTTGCTCACAAAGGACCTTGACCACATCTAGCTCACTCCAGCAGAAGTCATTTCCATCACTTACCAAGGTTCGAATCCGAGCCTCCGTCATGGGAGCTAGCACCCTAACAATTCACTCTAGTTCCGCGACGCATGTGGATAAATATGAATGTGCATCATGTGCTGTATTGCCTCACTGAAGTGTCTTTGTAAGCAATAATGTCACAGTGACCCACGAGATAGAGAGATGTCCCCAATGTAAGGGAGATGTTTGGAATCTGATGATTGTCACCAATGTCAGGGAAATGTTTGAAATCTGAGGATTGTCCCTAATGTCAGGAGACTTTTCGAATTTAAGGATTGTCCCTAAATGAGAGGGAGATGTATCGAATCTGAGGACTGTCCTCAATGTCAGGGAGATGTTTGGAATCTGAGGATGGTCCCCAATGTCAGGGAGATGTTTGGAATCTGATGATTGTCACCAATGTCAGAGAAATGTTTGAAATCTGAGGAGTGTCCCTAATGTCAGGAGACTTTTCGAATCTAAGGATTGTCCCCAAATGAGAGGGAGATGTATCGAATCTGAGGATTGTCCCTAATGTCAGGGAGATGTTTGGAATCTGATGAATCCTCCTTTCTTCTCTCTTTCCTCCGCCTCTCCGTTTAATCTTTCTCTCTTTCTTTTCATTCTTTCTGTCTCAGAAACTTGGTGACTCACGGCTGTTTTTTGAAGCTCTGCTTGTATCTTGGTCTGTGTCGTGGTCTGCTCCAATTCAACTATTTTATGTGTGCAGTTTTTTTTTTTTTTTTTTTTTAAGGGGGTGGAGTGTCCTCTTTTTTTTTTAATCTACCATCCTCTCTATGCCCCAACCGTTGCAGTATTTAGGGGCGATTTAAACAGGTCATGAAGTATATTCATATTTAGCGGGGAATGGAGAATGAGAAGCAACAATGACATTTATAATCTGATTAAATCGCCTCAGATCACTGGTATCAAAAGAGTTAATAGACTGAAATGGTTGGGGCATATTGAAAGAATGTCAGATGACAGAAGTGAAAACTGTACTCACAAGGAAGATGAATGGTCGTAGACCATGAGGCAGACCAAGAAGAATATGGACAGATAATGTTCAGACAGACCTGCAAACACTTGGTGTCACCAACTGGAAAGAGAAGGCCAACCAGAGTGATGAATGGAGATGGGTGATATCTGCAGCAGTGAACCTCAAGGGCTCGGAATGCTGAAGAAGAAGATGAATTATATTGTTGCTCCTCACTCTCTATTCTCCACTGGTTGTATCTTTTATGGAATACAGATTCGTCGAAAAAATCGGTTCTTCAACGTTTTACTAAACCTTTGTTTCTTTTAGTTAAACATAACTTCTTTTAAAATAATCACTCTTTGCAATTTGAAGAATAAGACGTCGACTTTTCACACTTGTGTTCTCGTTTTAGAAGTAAAAGCGACATATAATTGAGTCATTTGACAGTGTAATTTCTCATTTAAATACAATTGTCAGCGAAACATAAAACACAACACGTAAATGAACAGTAAAACAGAACATCTGAAGCTGACAAGAAAGACAACACACTCACATGGGAACCAGTCTGCAAGACTATTGCATGTCTAGTTGAACTTTTGTGCTCTGCTTTGAGTGACGTCATGGCTTCTCCGTTGCCTGATTGAGTGATTTCTGGCCAAGTGAGGATTACGTTCAGCCTTTTAACTGAAGAAAGCTGGTCGCAGAGTAGCAGGGACGGATATTAGCTTCCGGTCGATGCTGCCGTGTGAGTATTTTTAAATTTTTTTTGTCTCTTTTTGCTTTTGGATGTAAATTAATGGGATTGGGGTGAGTGTGTGGGGGGGGGGGGGTGGGGGGGGTTGGGGGGGTTGGGGGGGTGGGGGGGGGGAGGGGTGTGGGGGGGGGGGGGGGGGGGGGGGGGGGGGGGGGGGGGGGGGGGGGGGGGGGGGGGGGGGGGGGGGGGGGGGGGGGGGGGGGGGGGGGGTAATAGTCCCGGAAGGTTTAAGAAAGCTAGGGAGAATAGAGATGCTCTAAACATATTCTGCAACTATCAGAAAGTAAGATTGATCTGTTTATTTTTTAAAGTGTTATCTCCACAGTGGAAGTTGGCCGAGATGTAGCCAACTATGAGGATACAGAAAAAGCTCTTTAACACGAATTCCAAAAGATGGAGAGAAAAAAATTGTTGAGTTCGTGTTAAAAATATTCCTCCTGACCACGGACTCAATATATGCCAGATTGTACTATTATTTTGTTCATGTTAACTGGGTGTTCTTAAGCGAGTTCGTATTAACGAGGTTTTACTTATTACCTAGGGAGGTCCCATTCTCTTCCACGGTGTGACTCTCGTACCACTGTCAGAAAGCCACGAAAATAGTCCTTTTGTTTCGAAACCGCCCAATAGGGGAAGAAGAACTCTGGTAAACATTGAGAACTGTATTGTAAAGGGATTTTACTAAAATCTAACCCACAATGGTCACACAGATTGAATGGCAGTCCTGAATTAACATTAGGCGTTACATCGAACCTGTTTTGTTGTTCGACCATCATGAGTCATGAAGACCACTTTTCATCCAAAGTAGTAATGATCAATGATTATGAGTACGAAGGTGGCTGATTTGACTAACATGAGCCTGGGCAGTTCTTGAGCAGTGCGGACAACAGAAAACAGAAAGTGAAATGGTTTGGCCATCTAATTTATTGGCCAAGAGACAGTATGCCACATCGATTGTTGATGTACACAACAGGTGGGAAAGAAAGGCAGGCCATTGAAGCTGCCGATACGATAGTGTTTTGGAGAGAATTCGTTTATTGTCATGTGGTTCAAGTCGCTTGATTAAACCAGTTGTCAAGTACTGATTGGCAGCCATAGCAGGATCTATATGTGTTACGTTGTTGTTATTTATTGAGTTAGGCGAAGGAATGATCCCAAGGACTGGGTTATAACTGGCAAGATAGATGCGGAAACAACAAGGGAAGGCATAGAGATAATACTTGGATGGCTTGGTCATGTGGAGGGGGAGGGGAGGGGGGAAACAAGTGCACTGATCCGGTCAGTGGTTCTGTTGACCCAGTGAGATGGCCAAAGGTGGCCGGCGTCGCTTATCAGCAGGGCTCTTGATGACGATAATGATGGTGACGATGAGGACGACAGTGGTGATGGTTACGATAATGTCGATGAAGAGGAGGTGGACAATAACGATGATGATGAGGAAACACGAGGCTCGATGCTGAAGATGATGACCACGATGATAATAATTATGATGATTTTGACGACGATGAAAGTGCTGATAATGCTGGTGATGATGATGATGACGTCAATAATAACGAAGGTGATTGCGACGATGATGATGATGATGATGGCGTCGATAATAATGAAGGTGATTGTGTAGATGGTGATGACGTCGATAATAACAAAGGTGATTGTGATGATGATGATGATAATGACGTCGATAATAATGAAGGTGATTGTGATGATGATGATGATGATGATGATGACGTCGATAATAACGAAGGTGATTGTGATGATGATGATGGCGTCGATAATAACGAAGGTGATTGTGATGATGATGATGGCGTCGATAATAATGAAGGTGATTGTGATGATGATGATGATGATGATGACGACGTCGATAATAACGAAGGTGATTGTGATGACGATGATGGCGTCGATAATAATGAAGTTGATTGTGATGAAGATGATGATGATGATGATGACGACATCGATAATAATAAAGGTAATTGTGATGACGATGATGATGACGACGTAGATAATAATGATGATGATTGTGATGATAATGATGATGAGGAGGAGGATGAGGAGGAGGACGACGACGTCGATAATAATAAAGTTGATCGTGGGGTGGAGGCGGAGGCGGGATATAGTGTTTGATGCTGTTGGAGCCACAGGGAGCAGCTCTGTCCTGTTGCCTGACATTCATTATCCACCTCATCAAACAGGGTTGTCTCCGCAACCAAGGCTCACCTACAATAAGTACCAGAAAGTTACCTGGCACTGACCAATGGGTGTGAGTCATGCGCAATGACAACAGCTCACAGAAGCCAGCTGCAGGCCTCGGAAATGAGATACCTGAGAAAGGTGGTCCAAGTGACAAGAAGGGACAAAGTCCGCAATCAGACAATACGTCAAGATCTTGATACCCAGCCCTTACTAACCCGAGTGGATCAGTCACAGTTACGATGGTTTGGACATGTGTGCAGAATGGGAGAAAATCGGCCACCATGGCAAGCATGGAAGGCTAAGAACCAGGGAACCAGACCTCCGGGACGACCCAGGGTGCGCTGGGAAGACAACATCCGACAGTCCCTAACTGACAGAGGACTGGAATGGAACAAAGCCAGAAAGAAAACTGCTGATAGAGACGGCTGGCGATCTCTCTGGCAAACCTCTACACCCCAAGGTAGAAGAGGAGCGACTAAGTAAGTAAGTAAGTTACCTGGCAAAAACAAGAGGCCCAAGCGATATTGACAACAACAACAAAATGACTATATAAAGCTTCTGACGTATACCCACTCCGTCCTCTGGTGTGAAAAAGAAACATTTGAGAGTATGAACAGCCCTGAGCAATTAACTAGAAAGGCAGTCTTCAAAATGAGGCGCCTTTCTTTCATATATTCTACTGTATATCTCTCTTCAGTATGTTACCGTACATACTAAAATAAGACCGCTATCTCTTCCCTCGTTACCTTACTGTATATACTTCAATACCAGTGATGGCTCTTTTCCCTCATGTACATTTTATAACACAGTCGAGTCTGGATAAGTAGAAGTTTGCAGGGACCTAAGAAAATGCTTCCACTTATCAGGATTTCTACTTTTTTAGACAGCACACACAAGAGAATTTCTGGGACTAAGCTGGTCATGTCGACTTAACCGAAAATCGACTTAACCGAAAATCGACTTATCCAAGTTCGACTTAAGCGGACTCGACTGTAAATAGCAAGGGCGCTTTTCTTTTTCCCGCGAATTCTACCAGTGTTTCTTTCCTCAAAGTTTTACCGTATATTTTACAATAACAGCACTACCTCTTCTGGCATCTGTTTAAACATTTCCTGCTTTACAATACACTTAATTATTCTCAAAGCGTTTTCTCGACTCCCTCCCCCTCATCCTTTATTTTTCAAACAATTCCCTTTCTGCTAACACAGGTTCCTGTAATTACAGAGCATTCAGTCGCGGTAGGTGTCCCGCTCCGCCCTCTGCCCTTCTCCCCTCTCTCCACCCTTGACATCGTCCATTACTTTATCCCATTCTTCCACATATTATCCAGCCAATCTTCAATTACATCGCGCCCTTTTGTCCAGAAGGCTCTGGCTCTGACTTCAATTTCCGCTCTGACATCTCGCATGTCTATTGCCCACAAATGAGCTTCCATTCTCAACGCAAATTGCCCTATTCACTGGAGCTTAAATGGCAGTTCCTTCTCGTTTTTTTAGCTCTTAATTAGCTCCAGCTGTCTATGTATGACTGCAGACAAGTGTAGAGTGGCGTTCACAATTTTCAAATAGCTTATTTTTTTTCCTACTTCTAATTTTAATTGGACTGATTTTGTAACACAAACATGTATTCATCCGCTAAGCTTTGATACTTCCGCCACAAGAGAAACACTGTATCGAAAACATTCTTTTAGGTTTTCATTTAGTTCTGCTGACTTATTTCCTTTTGAGTTGAGTTAATTTAAGAACCGACATTACAGCATTCGAGGTATTCCCATAAGCACTCTGTCCCCATCTCCAGCAGCCAGTGCAGAGTCCCAATACCAGTGATACTAGCATCCGTCAGATTTTACCTCTGTCTTGCTTCTCTGGAAGTCGAGTATAAACACTTGCTCCGCATAAGACCTTAACCTCATCCGTATAATCATTCATCAGTACTCCACTAACTCAACTCAACTCCACTAAGTTGAGCAAAGCCAGCCTGTCTGTCCACATGTTTATTTCCCAACATATTGGCAGAAAAAGATCCAGACAATGCTCTTAACCTGTGACCCCTGAAGCGAAGCATGCCACTCTGCACGAAGCATGTCTGTCCTCACCTTTCTCAACGTGCTTTCAGTTACAATATCAAGTGAGTGTTTATCGAGTTCTGTAGCCAGCCGAAAGCTGTGGTGACCGCCTCCACCTCAATTCTTAAGCTAGACTTTGTGGTATCATATGCTAGGCTCACCTGTATCAACTTATTTTTTTTTTTAAAGTCTGTTTTCACTATAGATCCTCTCCTTAACTTAGACCTTAGCGATTAACAATGGAGTCTCAAACCCACACGGGCATTACATTACACACATTATTTAGTCTAACCCCGGATCTTCTATTAGAATACGTTAATAAATGGTCTTCATAATGTCTCCTTTGTCCAGTTCTTGTAATCCTCTTTTGTTGCCAGAAAATCCGCTCCTTCGTTGCCTAGCACTCCTGCTTGTCCGGACAGTGTTATGTTTTCACTATCATATTTCGGATCTATCCAAACCCAAAAATTGTTTTCGGTACTTTTGTGGCAAAGTAAAATACTGAAAATGTTAAAACTATAAATGGTGGTCCAAAGGACGTTATGTATAGAAGCTCGCTCCTCTACGAAATACGCCTGGCCAAATCATAGAGAGCTGAAACCAAGAAGAAAACACCTGGAAGGAAAAGGTAAGAAGAACACAGCTAACAACTGGACAGAGAACTAGCGGTCTGACTCGAAGGAAGGAAGCATCAAGCCCAGAGACGGCTCAAACATTACAACTTTAGTCACGAAAGTGATGCAAATAACCCAGACCACAAATATAGGCGGAGACTGTTAGCGGCCTCGGCTAGCTAACAGCAGTCTGAAAGTGGTCGAACTTTTAATTTTCCCCCAAAAGGAATCGGAATAGGTACAGTCGGTTCTTATTGCAGGAAGACAACTATAAGACCACTATGATCACAAACATAATATTTTCACATTTCGGGTGTATCCAAACCCAAAAACTGTTTGCAGAACTTTTCGGCAAAGTAAAATAATCAAAATGTTAAAACTATAAATGATGGCGGTCTTACATGTGTGAAAGAAGTTAAGCCCAGAGACGACGCAAACGTGGTTGAGGTTTGATTTTTTTTTTTTTTTTTTTCTGAAAAGGAATTAGAAATTGGAATTGGTACGATCGTTATCAAATGTCCCCAGCCCACGGCCCACATAAAATACATTCAGGATCCCCCTTCAGATGTTCAGCAGAAGTGGGAAGAAATTAGGGAAGTCGTGCCAAAATAGTACAGGGAACGCATACGTGTTCTGTCTCCTGAAAATGCGAAAAGTGACTCATTACCGAAAGCTCATTATCCTTGGCATTCTCTCTCTCTCTCTCTCTCTCTCTCTCTCTCTCTCTCTCTCTCTCTCTCTCTCTCTCTCTCTCTCTCTCTCTCTCTCTCTCTCTCTCTCCATAATAAACTACCAATTACACACACAGAAATAGAGCCAATTAAAGCTGGAAGGAATTATTTTCTTTAAGCGGCGCTTCTAGTCAGCTGCCTCATGCCTGATTGCACTGGCGTGTCTGTTTCTTTTTGGCCTACTAATTGTGTATTTAGCTGGCAGCTTGAATTGCTTTTTTTTTTTTTTTGGCCAAATTCTCCCTGTGTTCCTGTGTTGCTAATTGATTTGCTGGAGAATTTTCTCCAGTTGTTGAGTAATTATGCCCGACATATGGTGCTTACACTTTGTGGGTAACATCGGAAAATGGGGATCCGATCCTAAAAATGCACAGGTATTTCTACGCTTCGTTATCTGCGTCTTTTTGTGTGCGACTGTTCGTGTGTGCAAAAAAAAAAAAAAATGAAACGAATTCTGCACGTTTTAGGCAGGTCTTTTGGTGTGAATATTCTGGGGCAGGAGTTTCAAGAATAAGTGTCCAGAGGGGAATCGTGGTAATAATGAGTCTTTTGTTTATGGGTTCCGGGGTCCCATTGTGGGGGGGGGGGGGAGACAAAAATAGACACACTGTCTACCTGGACGCATGTCGTAAGAGTCGACTAATTAGGATTTTTCTTTTAAGTCGGAGTGCGTCTGCATGAGAGGCAAGGGACCAACAGTCTTTATGTACGTGAGTCAGATCTGTAAAACGGATGTGCGCGCATCACTCTGGTTCTGGAACAGGACTAGAGTGCAGAAGTAGGCGAACAACCAATACTTTCCGCCGGGTTTACAGCCTGCAAACTGGAGGAAGAAGAAGAAGAAGAAGAAGAAGAAGAAGAAGAAGAAGAAGAAGAAGAAGAAGAAGGATGAGGAGAAAGGAAGGAAGAAGAAGGAATGAGAAAGGAAGAAAAAATGAGGAAGAAGGAGGAAGAAGAAGATAAAGAACAAGGAGAAAGAGGAAGAGGAAAAAGGAGGAGGAGGAAGAGGAAGGAGGAGGAAGTGGGAGGAAGGAGGAGAGAGAAGAAAGAAGGAAGGTAGGAGGAAGAACAAGATAAAGATATGAGAGGGTTTGACACATCATGTTTCCGCTAAATTAAGACCGGATCTGTAATTAATATTTTTGTTTTAATAAAATGCCCTAGTTATTATTTTTTTTTTTTTTTTTTTTAAGTTTTTTTTTTTTTTTTAATTTTTTTTTTTTCAATCAAGATTTTTTTAAAAATCCGCAATTATTTATATACACAGTTTTATATATATTCATCTACAGTCATGTCATTTTCCTCTGGAACGTCGCCATAACTCCCAAATCCGAAAGTCCATGTCCCGTTGAACCATTGACCCCTCAGTTCTGCATTAGGGCTTACACAAGAGTATCGTCACAAATAATGCTAGGGCTTATTTTTGACCGTCGTGATAGGGGGACAGTAAATTTATAGATAGTCGCATTAAAATTAGTTGCTGTCTGTGTAAAGTAAAAGTCCCTTTTCCCACGCCCTTAGGGGTACTTGGAATATAGGCTAAACTTGTATTTTTATAGATCCATCGCTTGGTGTGTGATGTGGTCAGCATCACGCCGGCTGCTTTTACTTCTCCCAGGCCTTGAGCTGGTACCCGCTCGAGGCTGGGTCGACCTAGGAATCTAGGTTATTTTTGGGGAGGAAAAAAATGTCCAGCTCCGTTAGGACGAGAACCAACGACCTTCCGATCCGCAGGAGGGCGTCTAACCGCCAACGCCACAGCGACTCTATCTATTTTTAGGGGAGGGGTTAATATAGTAACTGCTTAGAGGGGAGCAGTTAATTTACTTATTATCTACAGATAATAAGTTAGGTAAAAAAAAAAATTGAGTTAGGTAAAAAAAATCTACTGTTTCATCACCACATGATTATGTAGCACATAATATAGGAGGGACAATAAGGGTATCGAAATCACACTTGCTATTATTCATAAGAAACATACATATGTAGACTTCGTAGAGGGAAAAACTGTTGCCAGCTTTCGGTACATGTAACGAACTCAGGCCCGGCTCCGTCCATCTACACACTACGGCCAGCTCCGGATATAAGGCCGTACAGCTCAAATGGGAATTCCCGTTTTTGTGAGACTGGGGTGGCCGGTCGGTGGTAACAATTGTTATCGAGCAGATTTATTCACAAATTAAACTACAGTTTACATGTGTTATTTGGTGAATTATTATTTTGAAAATAAAAAAATTTACTATTAGAAAATATTTATCTTCTTGGTGATAATTCATTAAACTAATTAATTTAAATGTAGTTCAATGCATGGATAAATATACTCAATAACAATTGTCACTTCCGACCGGCCACGACATCCTGACAAAAAAAGGATATTTCCGTTTGAGCTATACGACCTTATAACTGGAACTGGTCGTGCACACTTATGATTGACGGAAGTCCGGCCAAGACACTGTGATTGGACGTTCAGTCTCTGACTTAACCTGTGGGGCGCACACAAATAAGTGACAGGGACGTCAGCTTGGTCGACGCTCCTACCGGCGACCACGCATGCTCTGAATTATAGGATGTGAGCGCCTTTAACAGTGCCATAACATGTACACCTGACCCTAACCACAATCCCTCCACCTCCCCCACACACTGAACCTAGGTCCCACAAGAGAATGCAGTCTACAGCAGTACACCAGGACACCCCTGTAACATTTAGTAGCGTGGACCATCTTGACCAAGTTTCAATGAAAGATGACCTAGCGTGTATATGGAAGGAGCTGGATCTGAGTTCGTTACCAGTACCCAGATTTCTTTAGTACTCATGGGTTAAATACAAAAAGTGCATCACACATAATTCACTGTTTGAAACACATGAAGAATAAATAGCCTGTTACACAGTGTGTTCCTTGGGCCAGAAAGAATTAGAGAAAGAACAAGTTTCTGTAATAATTGTCTTAAAAGTTAAAGGAGTAATTGTCTTGAGAGGGTGAGTTACATTAACAGTTTCCCAGAATAAGGGAGCTGAAGTAATTATTATTTTGAATGAGGGAGTTTTGTTTTGTGAAGGAGTCCTAGTGGTTGTCTTGGAGACAAGGAGATTATGCAGTACAGTGCGTATCTGGTGTAACTGTTTGAGAGTGGGATTAAAGGAAGGTGTCTGCCAGGCAACAATGTTCATTACTTCTTCTGAGGGAAAGGCAGTTTTCCTTCTCCTCCTTCTTTTCTTCTTCTTGTTCTCGTACTCATCCTTCTTCTCCTCCTTTTCTTCATCTTCTTCCTTTTCTTCTTCTTCTTCTTCTTTTTCTTCTTTTTCTTCTTCTTCTTCTTCTTCTTCTTCTTCTTCTTTTTCTTCTTCTTCTTCTTCTTCTTCTTCTTCTTCTTCTTCTTCTTCTTCTTCTTCTTCTTCTTCTTCTTCTTCTTCTTCTTCTTCTTCTTCTTCTTCTTCTTCTTCTTCTTCTTCTTCTTCTTCTTCTTCTTCTTCTTCTTCTTCTTCTTCTTTTACCCCTTCTTCTTCTTCTTCGTCTTCTTCTTTCTTCTTCTTCTTTCATCTTCTTTTCCTCTTTTTCTTTTTCTTCTTTTGTTCAATTTTTGAGTAAATATCTTCAATTTTTGAGTATATGTCTAATATTTTGTTATTTCAAATTTTATATATTTTTTTTTTTTTCAGTTGCGATTAAGCACACATTTATTCTGATATAATTATTATTGGATTATTATTGTTTTCAATATTATTATTATTACGCGCTGAAGAGAGACTTACACCCCCAAGAACATATTTAGGGGGACTAAAGGAGCGCCCCCTCCCAAGAACACATTTAAGGGGACCACATGATTGCCAACCACCCCACCCCCCCCCCCCCCCCCCCAAACATATTTAAAGGGGCTAAAGGTCCCCCCCCCCCCTAAATAAAACCCATCTCAAGTCAACTTATGTTTCAGATCGACACCTGTGTTTTCCCCAACTACAGTCTCATATTCACTATGAAAAGCCGGCTGTTTTTCTATACCTTGCACGTGTTCACGTTTTGTCCGACATACCATCGTCTTTGCGGACATATCTTTTCCTATAAACTACGAGAACTACGAACTAAGGCAAAGGACCTTCTCTAATTGGCTGAGTTCGTCGAGGTCGGAGGTCAGAAATAGTCCCTGTGGGTATGGCTCTCTGGCGTATTGTGGATGCGGCGAACGAATACATCTTCATTAGTCTCTAGTTCTCATTAGTGTTAACTTCTGTTTCCTTCCACCGAAAGAAAAAGAAACCGTCCAACGGCCAGACGTGGTAGATGCGGGGGAAGAGAAGGTTCGGGGGGATGGATTTGTCTACAACGCTCAAGGAAGGCATCTTCTTTGTGTCAGATCAATATGCCCTTTGAGAGGAAAAGAACTGTCGAATCGCGGAAGGAATTGATCACAGCTTGAAATAATTAACGGAATGGTCAGTGCTGTAAAAGCTTGTAAAATGGAAAGTGGGGGCGATAAATTGTCGGTTGGGGGGGGGGCGGAGGTGATCGAGAAGGGTTCGCAGGGGCGCTATCGACAATTTAAATTGGCTTCTTAATTAGAGTGACACCGGACTTATTCGCAGCGACAAGATTCGTATAGACAGAACGGCTGACAGATGGGTGGAGAATGATGAAAAACCTGCGTGGTAATTGGAAAAGAGATGATTAGATGTGTTAATGAAAGTAGCGAGGGGGAAAAAACATGCGTCGATTTACACGAACATGTCGTCCTCATTAACTATGAGATGCTGGTTATGTTTGAAAAGAGGATAGCAAGTTGGGAAGGAGAGTTGTCAGCGTTATCATGATTGTGTCATCTCCGTATGCAAGGTCGGATTTAATGAGCATCCAAAGAGGCAACGTAGGGTCGGGGTTAGGCGTGTGCCTCATATGGTCAAGGTTCCTGGTTCAGTCTTCCTAGAGAGACCCATTTTGGGGCACATAAAAAGAATAATCGAACTGTTCCCTATCATCGTCAACATCATCATCATCATGTCAGCAGGTCCTTAACAGATGGACAACTCCGTGGTGTAGCGGCTAGAAGGTCGTCTGTGGATTCCAAAGTCCTGGGTTCGGGTTGTGATGAAGTCAGATTTTGTTTTGAAAATATGGCCCATGGCTTCCAAATCGACCCAACCTTAAACGGTACAAGGTAAAATCCTGTGAGATAAAGGCGGTCCAATGAGTGCCGACTGGTCTGTATAAAATAGGTAAAGCCCTTTAGACCCTATACAACAAAAAGCTTGGAAAGGGTTTCTAAACTTTTTCTGACTTTACAGAACAGGGCTGTCGTCACGGCACTCCTGAAAGTCTCTCTTTCTCCAGCTATTTCTCCAGCCCTATGTGCTTTCATAGCCATGCATCTTCAGTGTCTTGTACCCACCTTCGCGAAGGTCGACCTCTGCTCTTGTTTTCCGGAAACTTTACCCTCTGTCCTAGCCGCTACGACGTTTTCACATTGCTACCATATCTCGGCTCTCGGGAGAGGGGGCGTTTATGAGTCTATTCGTCCTCTAACAAGCATGACGTAAAAGGCGACTAATTAAGGATTAGCTGAAAAAAGATGTGCTGGGCCGAAAGGAGTAGATATGATAGGCTAGCGGTCAGTAGAAATAAAATACAAACATAAGGACAGATACACGCACAAACGTATAGTACCCATAAATAATTCCATAGTTGTGGATTTCAAGCTGTACGACAGACATGACCAATAAGACGCCTTGGGGGGGGGGGGGGGGGCTAGTTGACCATGTTTTTAGTGCACTTGATTCCATAGCGAGGCGCAGACGCCGTCTCGAGGTGACAGGTTCGATTCCCGGTACGGCAACAATAGCTTTCGATTTTCATGTTGTCTAGTGTGTTCTTCTATCTTTCTACTTTTTTTATTATGAGTGCCGATCAATACATTTTCTGTTACTTTATTAATATTAAAACATATATTGCACACGGCATATGACTATAAATACCAGTCGTAAAAACACAAGGGTATACCAAGATGAAAAGTGGAAGCGAGTATGGGGAGTTTCCGCTCCCACAGATCACTGTCCATACATCCACTAATCTTTCGATCTGCTAATCCAATTGTCTATTCATCTATCGTAATCATCATCGTCATCAAGTGCCTTTCCAGCTGGCTTAGGTGTTCATACGTTGCCACAGATCTGGGTCTTTTGTGTTGTGGGTCAGTTCCGCTGATGATATTCCTCCTTGCCACTGTTTTAAGCCACCCACCTACATTTCTTTGGGTCTGCCTCTGCCTCTTCTACAAGGGATCTTTCCAGTCGTTAAGATATTTTCAGTGCTCCCATTCTCGTCACTTGACCAAAGAACTTTGTATGTCTCATTCTCATTGTTGTACATAATGTTCAATTTTCATAAACCATTTCCAGGCATCTATTGTTGGTTATTCTGTCAGTCTCTGTTGTAACAAAACATCGTAATCGATCGATCGATCGATCAGTTTGTGCTCTCAGGGCTGCTACTTAAAGGCGAGGATCCTTAAATACTTTGGGTAGATTTTCAACTCCAAATTTTGCCCAGGCAGCGCCGTTAGGTTACTCTTTAAGATTTTACGTGCTCAACAATACACACGGGCGTCCGATCTCACTACCCAGAGACCAGGGAACATTACTAGAAGTCCACGTGAACAAATCCCAGCCTTCACCGGGGCTTGAACTCAGGACCTCGAGCACTGGATGCGGACACCATGCCTCTAGACCCCTTAGCCTCCTCCTCTGTGGGTAAAAGCCGGGTAGGTTTATAACTGAGAGCCGCCGTGCTGTAGCGGCTAGACGCTCGCCTGCGGGTCGAAAGGTCGTGGCTTCGGGTCCGGACGGAGCCGGTCTTTTTAATTTTAAAAATGGCCCTTAGCTTCTATGTCGACACCGCCTTAAATGGGTTACCGGGTTATAGTTCTGGGAAGTTAGGGCGGCCGGCGTGTGGTGTTGACCCCATCATCCATTAAGTGCTGACGGCTCTGTAAAAGTATGTCTAGCCCTATATGCCTGATACGCCGAAAGACCTGGAAAGCTACCTTAACTTTTACGTTTAAAACTTGCAACTGATAGACTGCAGGCCTACCCGGAAGCGACCCACAAAGCGAACCCAAGCGACCCCCAAAGCGACCCCCAAACAACGGGGTTTGCTAAGAGTGGCTGGCAGGGATTTCACCGGAAGTGAAGAACTCCCATCTGTCCCACTTAACGAGCAGGTCGTGCAGACATTTATAAATGTGAGCAGCCAGCGATTAACGGCACTTAATGGGAAACATATATACTAGATACGTGCATGTGTGTCCTGGCGATGCAGGCGCAGGAGCCTCCAGCCCGGGTGCATGTTTTCACGTGCCTTTTAGATGTGATAACTCATCCGGGTAGGAGGTTGGGGCGGGAAGGGGACCGAATACTGCATTGGGTCTAGGACAGTGTTTCTCAAACTTTTGTTTGTCGCGGCACCTTTTTTTTTTTTTTTACAATTGGAAATTTTCAACGCCGCCCTTACCTAAATAAAAGTATGACTATTCGTGTTTGTTTAAATTAATTATGAAGCTTTTACAATTTTTTGCGGCGCCCCTATGAAGAGGTGCGGCGCACAGTTTGGGAATCACTGGTCTATGGAAATCAGTAAATTCAGTCTTTAACAAAGTTGTGGCATTTGTAACTGTGTCAGTTTATCCTCGTAAATAACCGCTGGATATAATTGTTTGCTTGACTCTGAGTGGGCGGCGTGCGCACACGATAGGACACGGGATAAAAATGTCTTCTTCTTCTACTCATCCCTGTTCTCATTCTCTCCCTTACTTTTCTTTCTTCATCTCCTTCTCCTCATCCCCTTTCTTCTCTTCCTCCTGCTGATCTTCATCCTCCTACTTCTTCTTTTCCTTCTTCTTCTTCTTCTTCTTCTTCTTCTTCTTCTTCTTCTTCTTCTTCTTCTTCTTCTTCTTCTTCTTCTTCTTCTTCTTCTTCTTCTTCTTCTTCTTCTTTACTTCTTCTTCTTCTTTTTCTTCTTCTTCTTCTTCTTCTTCTTCTTCTTCTTCTTCTTCTTCTTCTTCTTCTTCTTCTTCTTCTTCTTCTTCTTCTTCTTCTTCTTTCTTCTTCTTCTTCTTCTTCTTCTTCTTCTTTTTCTTCTTCTTTTTCTTCTTCTTCTTCTTCTTCTTTTCTTCTTCTTCTTCTTTCTTCTTCT
>CAJHNH020000633.1:37500-55000 GCA_905116865.2 Candidula unifasciata
AAATTTTATAAACTAAATATCTGAGGTATAGAGAAGGGGTTGGTTATCTGGCGAAGACATGAAAGAGGGAGCCCGTGTTTACAGACCCAAGACTACAATCAATCCGTTGATTCCACGTGTCCATGTCTAAGAATAATGTTTGCGGACTGAGTGTAAAATATGTTTTATGAAAATACACGGTTTTAATATAAAGGATTCTTTATGTCGTCTTGTTTATGATATTCTTTCGTTCTTCTATGTGTGTCCTCCCCTCACTCCATCTTCTTTTTTAATTATTTCTTCCTGCTTTCTTTTGCTGCTGCTTCGTTTCCCCTTTCTGTTTCTCTTAGCAGATTCCTTTATTTGTCTTGTTCATTCTCCTTCTTCTTTTTCCCTCATTGTTCACATCTTTCTCTTTCTCTCTCTCTCTCTCTCTCTCTCTCTCTCTCTCTCTCTCTCTCTCTCTCTCTCTCTCTCTCTCTTTGCGGAGTTTTCTCCCCACAGGTAAATTGTTTTTCACCGACTTATTCTCGTTCCTTCTCTATCCCGTCTCTCTAATCTTTATCTCTCTCTCTCTCTCTCTCTCTCTCTCTCTCTCTCTCTCTCTCTCTCTCTCTCTCTGTCTGTCTCCCTGTTACACGCTACACACGATCTTTCATACACAAAGTCGTCATGCACATCTATCGCACATCGATCTATCGGTCGCACATCTACCTGTCGCACATCTCTAACTGTCGCATATCTACCTGTCGCACATCTACCTGTCGCACATCTACCTGTCGCACATCTACCTGTCGCATATCTACCTGTCGCACATCTACCTGTCGCACATCTACATCTACCTGTCGCACATCTACCTGTCGCACATCTACATCTACCTGTCACACATCTTCATCTACCGGTCGCACATCTACCGGTCGCACATCTACATCTAACTGTCGCATATCTACCTGTCGCACATCTACATCTACCTGTCACACATCTACATCTACCGGTCGCACATCTACCGGTCGCACATCTACCGGTCGCACATCTACCGGTCGCACATCTACATCTACCGGTCGCACATCTACATCTACCTGTCGCACATCTACCTGTCGCACATCTACCTGTCGCACATCTACATCTAACTGTCGCATATCTACCTGTCCGCAAACTGCTACAGTTCGCACATCTATCTGTCGTTTATACTACCTGTCAGGCATACATCTAACTGTCGCCATATTTAGACCTGTCGCACATCAGACAGGTCAGCTTTAAGCGTCGCAACTAGGCCTGTCGCACACACCTGTGAACTGTCGCATGTCTACCTGTCCATATCTACCGCATCTGCACATCACTGACCAAGACTTGCACCTGTTGCCATTTCGAAACTGTCAGCTATAGGCTAACCGGGTCATCGCACATCTACCTGTCGCACATCTACCTGTCGCAACATCTACCTGTCGCACATCTACTGGTCGCACATCTAGAGGTCGCACATCTAGGATCTACCGGTCACACAAATTAAACTGAACGGAGACGGAGCCAGGAGGATAGATAGACGGGAGCAGGACTTCGGGGGACCGGGAGCCGGAGGGAGTCCTGCTGGAGCAGGCGGCGGGGACGGCAGCCAGTAGGAGGGAGGGGACGGGAGCAGGAGGGAGGGGACGGGAGCAGGAGGGAGTTGGACGGGAGGAAGGCGCCTGGAGGGATAGGGGGGGCGGCAAAGCAGGAGGATCGGAGGAAGACGGGAGCAGGAGGGAGGGAGGGACGGTTTCGAAGCAGGATGGGGGGTACGGGAGCAGGAGGGAGGGGACGGGAGCAGGAGGGATGCAGCCGGAGCAGCAGGGAGGGACGGGATCGGGAGCCCAGGATGGGGAGGGAGGGGACGGGAGCATGAGGGGAGGGGAGACAAGGAGCAGGAGGAGGGGACGGGAGAAGGAGGGGGAGGGGGGAGACGGGGAGAGGGTGAGGGGAGACGGTAGGGAGCATGGGGGGGGGAGACGGGAGAGGTTGGAGGGGGCAGGGGGAGGGGACGGGAGCAGGAGCAGGGGACGGGAGCAGGGGGCAGGGACGGGAGCCGGAGGCAGCAATAACGGGAGCCAGGGAGGCAGGGGACGGGAGCCTTGCAGGGGGACGAAGGGCACGTTTTTTCGGGGCCGACCGAAGGCAGGGGACGGGAGCCGGAGGGAGGGGACGGGAGCCGGAGGGAGGGGCGGGAGCCGGAGGGAGGGGACGGGAGCCGGAGGGAGGGGACGGGAGCCGGAGGGAGGGGACGGGAGCCGGAGGGAGGGGACGGGAGCCGGAGGGAAAGGACGGGAGCCGGAGGGAAAGGACGGGAGCCGGAGGGAAAGGACGGGAGCCGGAGGGAAAGGACGGGAGCCGGAGGGAGGGGACGGGAGCAGGAGGGAGGGGACGGGCGCAGGAGGAGAAGGAAGAACTATTAAGGCAAAAACATCCCAAATCGAGATTGGAAGGAAGAAAAGAAGAAGAAAAAGGGAAGAAGAAGAAGGAAGGAAGGAAGAAGAAGAACGAAGAAGAATTGTTTCCTTTCTCGATGGACATCTAATCTTTCCCTTTGAATGCCTCACCAGAGTTAAATTTTAATGTCACTGCCTGAAGTTTATAAAGAGAATATTTTAAAGATCTCTCTATCGACGATTGTCTTTTATCTGTACCAATTCTGATGATGACTGTGTGGTCCACATTGCCCTAGAGCGTGGTGGGGAGCTTCAGGTTTTGATCTTCAAATTAGATTGGCACTTTTGTGAACTTTACCACGAACTGTTTGTGTCTCACAATTTTTACGTTAACTTTTATGCCACACATTTATTAGGTTAACTATTGATGTCACATGGTTGTTACGTAAACTATTTATTTCACAGAGTTAGTACGTTAACCTATTATGTCAGAGTTATTACATTAACTATCTGTCACATATTTATTACGTTAACTCATTGCGACACAGTTATTACGTTAACTCTTTGCCACACAGTTATTACGTTAAATCTTTGTCCCACAGTTATAACGTTAACTCTCTGTCACAAAGTTATTACGTTGAATCTCTGTCACACAGTTATTACGTTAACTCTCTGACACACAGTTATTATGTTAACTCTCTGTCACTCAGTTATGACTTTAACTCTCTGTCACACAGTTATTACGTTAACTCTCTGTCACACAGTTATTATGTTAACTCTCTGTCACTCAGTTATGACTTTAACTCTCTGTCACACAGTTATTACATTAACTCTCTGTCACACAGTTATTACGTTAACTCTCTGTCACTCAGTTATTAGGTTACCTCTTTGCCACACAGTTATTATGTTAACTATTCATGTTACACAGTTATTACGTTTCTTTTTATGTCACGTAAATTTTGCGTTAAATCTGTCACACATTTATTACGTTAACTCTCTCTGTCACACATGTATTATGTTAACTCTTTGTCACTTAGTTATTACGTTAACTCTTTGTCACTCAGTTATTACGCTAACTCTGTCAAACAGTTAACAATTAACTATTCATGTTACGCAGTTATTATGTTAACTATTCATGTCACATAATTATTACGTTAACTCTCTTTGTCACACAGTTATTACGTTAACTCTCTTTTACACACTTATTGGGTAAACTCTCTTTTACAGTTTTTACGTTAACTCTCTGTCGCACATTTATTACGTTAACTCTCTTTTACACACTTATTACGTTAACTCTCTGTCACACATTTATTACGGTAACTCTCTGTAACACAGTTATTTACACTGACTCTATACCACACAGTTATTACGTTAACTCTCTTTTACACGCTTATTACGTTAACTCTGTCACACAGTTATTACACTGACTCTATATCACACACTTATTACGTTAACTCTATTTTACACGTTTATTACCCTCAACTCTCTGTCACACAGTTATTACACTGACTCTATATCACACACTTATTACGTTAACTCAATTTTCCACATTTATTACGTTAACTCTCTGTCACGCATATATTACGTTAACTCTCGGTCACACATTTATTACGTTAACTCTCTGTCCACACAGTTATTACACTGACTATATCACAACTTTATTAAGTTAAATTTGCCGCACAGTTATTATGTTAACTCTCTATCATACAGTTATTGCGTTAACTCTCTCTCTCTCTCTCTCTCTCTCTCTCTCTCTCTCTCTTTCTCTCTCTCTTTCTGTGTGTGTGTGTGTCTTATTCACACAGTTATTACGTTATCTCTCGCTCTCTCTCTCTCTCTCTCTCTCTCTCTCTCTCTCTCTGTGTGTGTGTGTGTGTGTCAGACAGTTATTGCGTTAACTCTCTGTCACACAGTTATTGCATTAACTCTCCGTCACACAGTTTTTGCGTTATCTCTCTCTCTCTCTCTCTCTCTCTCTCTCTCTCTCTCTCTCTCTCTGTGTGTGTGTCTCATTCTCATAGTTATTACGTTACCTCTCTCTCTGTGTGTGTGTGTGTGTGACAGTTATTGCATTAACTCTCTGTCACACAGTTATTGCGTTAACTCTCTCTCTCTGTCTCTGTGTGTGTGTGTGTGTGTGTGTGTGTGTGTGTGTGTCACACAGCTATTACGGTAACTCTGAATCAGTCCATAGTTTACGCATTGACTCTTGCATCTGTGCCTGCTAATTAGTCATGTTTATTTACTCACATGCATACTTAACCGCTCATCCAGATACTTAACCGCTCACCTTGATACTTAACCATTCACCTTGATATTTAACCACTCACCTTTAACCTATTATATTTATACTAGTTGTTTCCATGAGAAGCTGATTATATTGTCTCCCATCTGGGCCTCGAGGACGGTATAGACGTACTTCACCATGCTTTACTCCCATGTCACGCAGTAGTGTTAGTGTCAGGGATTCCTCATTATCCACTAGCCCAGTCTGTACAGCGTTGACTCTATCTGCTCTGTCCATGCTTTTCCCTTCAATCCTTGGTGCATTGCTTGCCAGTTGGTCCGCTCGCTCATTTCCCTTTACGCCAGAATAACCCGGTGTGTAGATCCAGGTGAAGGAGGTTAAGTGCGATTTTCTAAAGCTGTCTACCCATTCAGAGCGCATACCGCTTGTTGCTATCTTCTGAAGCATGTTTATGGAGTCTGATACAGTTACTGCCTGTGTGGCGGTTTGCTCGTCTACCCATGCTAAAGCTCTAGAAGCAGCGGCTATTTCCATGGTCATGCTTGACGTGGTTGTCTGGTAAGCGCCGCTGTCCCTTGTAATGTTTTCCCCCTTCTCTTGTAATGTTTCCCCCCTTCTTTACGCTGTGTATGCCTATGCTGACCTTAATCCGCGCTTAACGGATCCATCTGTGTAGATGATGATATCTTCTGGGTCTGAATGCTGATCTATCAGTTCCCTTACTTCTGTGTCTACGGCCGCAAGAATTCTACCGATCTTTATCACTTCTACCAGTTTACTTGTAACAGGTCTACCCGTGTATTTATACTAGTTCTAGATATCTACCTGTACTAGTTCTATGTATTTATCTGCACCAGTTCTAGATATCGGTATGTATCTGTACCAGTTCTCCATATATATATGTACCAGTTCTACCTGTCTGCCTGTAGTTGTTCTACATTTACTTATACTATTTAAACATATATAGTAGTTTTATCTACAAAAACAATTCAGTATATCATGTTCCAGTTGTACCTGTACTACTTCTGCCTGTATACCTGAATCAGTTCTACCTGCACCAGTTCTACATATCTATGTGTACCAGTTCTTCGTACTTACCTGTATCGTTTCTACCTATCTACGGGTCTCGTTTCTACCCATTTGCCTGTAAAGTTTCTACCTATTTACCTGTATCATTTCTACCGATCTACTTATATCGTTTCTATCCATGTATATATATCGCTTCTACTTATCTACCTGTACTAATTCAGCGTGCCTACCTGTATGATATCAGTCAAAAATCCACCTATCTGCTACCATATTTACCGTCATAAATATGCGCCTGTATGTAAGAAACATTTGCGAGGGCTTTTGTACACCATAACGCACGCATGCTCTCGCACCCCAACCCACCGCTCCGCTTCCATTACTGATTTCTTTTAACAAGTCCTGACGTCACACATGAAGTCCAAGGGAAACTTGTCTTTTGCCTGGTGTATTTAATGCTGGCAGGCATCAAGCTACTTGGGAGGTCCCCTTGTGTGGTGTTTTTATGTTTCACTGCTTGTTCTTTGTTTTGGCAGTTGCGATGACCCGTGTTGCAGTTTCGTGCCTCGACTGGGGTTGTTCCAATTTCACTGTTTGCAAACAAAGATTGCTTTTATTCTCTTACCACTCCATTGTTGTTGTTGCGTAGCTTACCGGGGTCACTTCATTGTGCTTTGTTCATGTGCTGTCCCTGTGTCCTGTGCGCCCCCATGGGCTCTATTGTGGGGGGCGGGGTGGGGGAAGGGTTGACCTACTGCCCCACTAACAAGCATGTCGTAAAAGTCGACTAATTAGGGTATTTCTTTAAAGTCGGTGTGCATCTGCCCGAGAGGCAAAGAACCAACAGTGTATGTACAAATAATCCAGATTTGTAAAACGGATATGCTTCGGAACTTAAAGTTATGAAACAATACTAAAGTCCACAAAAGTGGACGAACAACCAGAGCTTCGGCCCCAATGTACAGCCGATGACCGCAAAGAAGAAGCATAAGCAGAAAGAGAAGAAGAAGAAGAAAAAGAAAAGTTCAGATGCTAGTTGACTTTTGGAGCGAAGATTTTTCTTTCGTGAAAAAATTAAACATTGTGGTTTAATTCTTTTGGTCTAGAATTGTGGCAGTCAAGAGCTTATTTTTCTGTAGGAAAAAAAAAAGGGTGCTGGTACCGACCATAAAGTATTTCAAAAAGGTGCTGGTACTGGTCATAAAGTGTCTATTACACTGTGTAGAAAAAACGTGTCGATACGGAGAGCACTGCCAGAAAAATAGAAACCGCTGTGGTCGTCCTGTGTGGGTCCTGCGACCCAATTTGGGTGGGCGTGGGGGTTAGAGAGGGAATAGACCAAAGGGTAAGGGTGGGAGAGGGGATAGACACATTGTTTCATGAAAAGGGACTAGACACATTGTTTCATGGTAAAGCACTTCCTAAAGTGCTGCGTTCGATCTTAGCTGCGAGCAATGCGCCTTGCGTTGGTTTCGACACTGCTATTGAGAAGCCGACCGTTCAGTGGCAATGGCAAACTACTGGACGTAATTTTGCCTTAAAAAAAAACCACAACAGCCAATGCTGGTGTTGGTTCTGCAACGTCCTGTTAAAGATACGCAACTAACAGCAGGGGCCAGTAGGCAGCCTAGCTGTCAACCAGTATCAAGTGTGCTAACCATCCATGTTAGAAACGAAGGCGCGAGAGAAGGAACTTTTATTAAGGGTCTCACAATTTGGGCACTCAGGCTTGTCTGACTCACATCCCCCCCCCCTTTTTTTTCCCAACACTCATCCTATATGACGCAGTTGTATTGTAACAAAGAAGCATTTTGAGTTTATATAACACAAACATCAGAAAGAGACAGTCATCATTTCTTGGCTCATGCTATGTGAAGAGGGAAACTGGAACATGAGAACATGGTGACATCGCTGGAAATATCTGTAGAAAGAGAGACAGAGGAAGACAGGGTGAGAAGATTCCGGACAGCTTTTTCGTCATGGCATGGAGGGATGTCAGCATGCGAACTGATACACGCTGTTGCGGATCGCGGATTGTGGAGAAGCATGATCGTCCACGCCAGTCGGCAAGGCACCTGATGATAATGACAATCGGAAGAACGAGAAGGAAGAAGAAGAAGAAGAAGAAGAAGAAGAAGAAGAAGAAGAAGAAGAAGAAGAAGAAGAAGAAGAAGAAGAAGAAGAAGAAGAAGAAGAAGAAGAAGAAGAAGAAGAAGAAGAAGAAGAAGAAGAAGAAGAAGAAGAAGAAGCAGAAGAAGAAGAAAAAAAAGCCCTCTTCTGCTCTTCCCACCCTAGTCCCCTCATCTGCCTACTCCTTTGCCCATACCTTTTACTGCCCAAACCCCACCCAGCGCCTCAACCACCACAGACCATTCCCAGCCTCTTCTCCTGCTTCTTTGACCTCCCCTCCCCCTCCCTCCTCAACAAACCAGCTCCCTACTCGCCATCTGCCAGTTCGCACCCGGATCTAAGGCCCCCCCCCCCCCCCCCCCCCCTATTCCCATTCTCCTCTCCAAATATCTTTTTATCACGAAGGAAGGAGCAGATAAAACACATGGAATCAACCTTAATGCGAAAACATATTTTCATCTCTCAAGAAAACACACGCAATGTAATTAGAGAAGCAGTTTAAAAAAAACTGGCAAAGGGAAATGATTAAAATTACAATTTGGAATTTGATATTTAATTATAAGGAAACCGGTGTTACGTGTAATGTTGAGATTACATAATGTTGCGTGGTGAAATCAAATTCCAAGTAGAAAACGTTAAAAAAAAAAAAAAAACAACGGAGTGAAGCTAAACATCAGAAGCAGCCATCAATCAATCAGGCGCCGTCTTCGTAATGAAAGTTGACTATAATGTATTAGCCGCACTTTTATTTCGCGTTCTTGTAGTATGTTCTTTGCAGACTTTTTTTTTTTAATTCTTCTCAGGGGCGATGAAAATTTGGGAGCTCAGACACTTTAAGCACCCTTCCCACCCCGATTAGGGTTCAAGGTTAGGGTTAAAGGTTAGGGTTGAAGGTTAATGTTAAAGGTTGGAATCCCAAATGAAAAAGGGCTACCACAGCCCCCCCCCTTCCTCCCCCCCCAGCCTACAACATACAAACACACACACAATCACACACACATACATACACACACAGACACACACACATATATATATACACTCACACACCCACACAATAATTTTATAAAAGTAGATTAAGCATAACTGGCCAGGCGAAGGCAGTATTTCAGAAGATGAAAAGTATCTTATGTAATAACTCTCTCATGAAACATCAGAAAACGAGTACTGAAATGTTACATCGAACCTGTTCTGTTGTCTGACAGTAAATCTTGGAATATGAGCAAAGAAATTAAGAAGAGTTTGGAAGCAACTGAGATGTGGTTCTTGAGAAGAATGTTGTTAATACCTTGGACTGCCAGAATAACCAACATTGAAAGCCTGGAAATGGCTGATGCGAGTAGAACATTACATACAACAATGAGAAGGAGTGAGAGTTCTTTGGTCATGTGATGAGAAAAGGAGAACTGGAAAATTCTTTGACGACTGGAAAGATCACTGGTAGACCAAGAGAAACGATGGTGGATGGCTTGAGACAGTGGCATGGAGGGATATCACCAGTGGAAATGATCCAGAACACCAAAGACCGAACGAAGAAACAAACGAACGAACTTTCTCTTTAAAGGGTCACACATTGGGCACGCAGGCCCGCTTTACATTCGACCCTTCCAAACACCCGTCTTTCACACTGCAGCTGTATTTTATCAATAACCATGTTATATTCATTTGATAATATGCATAAATATCAAGAAAAAAAAACAAGAAAAAACACAAAAGCAATGGTAGTTAAATGCATGCACACAGATACACGCTCACCCACTCAAACACGCACATATATACACCCACATACCTTCACACACACATATTAACACACCCCATTCACTAACATACATACCTACCTACCCACACAAACACGCGTATTCCACACACATTCATACAGATACACACACACACATACACACCCACAGAAACAAATGCAGACAGACTTATGCGCACAGACACAAACACACAGATACACACACACACAGACACACATACATGTGAAACATACACAAACCCATAGATACACACACACAGACTCACACGCACGAACACACACGCACAAACACACAGATACACGCACAAAGACACACTTGCAGACACGCAAACATACACACAATCAAAGACACACACTCACACACACAGGTACACACACATACACACACACACACAGACACACAACCACAGACGCATACGCAGACATACATACACACAGGTACACACACATACACACAGACACACAACCACACACGCAGGCAGACATACACACAGGCACACACAGAGACACACACACAGGTACACACACACAGACACGCATAAACTCAGGCTGACACACATACACACAGGCATACACACGCAGACACACATACACACAGGCACACACACACAAACACATGCAGGCACAAATACACACACATGTAGATACACCCAGATCTGTGGGAACGCATTAAGGCCTACGCCAGCTGTTGACGATCGCAGATTGTGGAGACGCCTGTGAGTTCACGCCTGTCAACAAGGCACTTGATGATGATTCTGAGCCGCCCTCTTCCTATACCAGACCGACCAGCCTACTTCCTACCTGTAGTTAGTTATTTACTTTATAATTACCTGCCTAATTACCTGTCTACTTGTCTACCTATTACCTTCTATACTAACTGATCAATATTCTTTTAGGGGGGATGGGAGGAGCGGGTGGGGGAGGGGGGAGCGGGGTGAGGGAGTTGTCCAGTTGTCTGCCTGTACGTCTGTATACCAATAATATAATCGCTTTACTTGTCTGGTTCCCTCTGTCCGTTTGGCCTATGGTATGCCTCGTTTACCCCTTTTCTCCTTCTCTGTCTACACACCTCCGTCCGTCTATCCGAACTGTTAAAACACATCACTTTCTAAAGCATATCTTATAAAAGACACTGCAAAACACAGAGAAAAGAGACAGCAAAACACAGAGAAAAGAGTCCGCAAAACACAGAAAAAAGAGACCGCAAAACACAGAGAAAAGAGACCGCAAAACACAGAGAAAAGAGTCCGCAAAACACAGAGAAAAGAATCCGCAAAACACAGAGAAAAGAATCCGCAAAACACAGAGAAAAGAATCCGAAAAACACAGAAAAGAGTCCGCAAAACACAGAGAAAAGAGACCGCAAAACACAGAGAAAAGAGTCCGCAAAACACAGAGAAAAGAGTCCGCAAAACACAGAGAAAAGAGTCCGCAAAGCACAGAGAAAAGAATCCGCAAAACACAGAAAAGAGTCCGCAAAACACAGAGAAAAGAGTCCGCAAAACACAGAGAAAAGAGTCCGCAAAACACAGAGAAAAGAGTCCGCAGAACACAGAGAAAACCACCTCAAAACACAGAGAAAAGCACCTCAAAACACAGAAAAATCCACCTCAAAACACAGAGAAAAGACACCGCAAAACACAGAGAAAAGACACTGAAGACGCCAACAGCACGTTTGCTTTCTAAGAAAATAATCTCCGCCGGGTGTGTGTGTGTGTTTATGTTTGCTCAGCAGAAGGCAAAAGAGCGACTGGGGAAAGAGGAGAATGATGATGAACTTTGAACTACCCACAACTGTTTGCTCAAACATGGCGGCCTGCTAACTTCCTGTTATTCCTATTTCCGGCAGTGAAAGAACTCACCTAGGGTTGTCGTAATTTCCACGTGAGTTAAGAAGGAACGCGTGGACCCGACAGCCTGGATTTTTTTTTCGACGCACGTGCGCTTGTTTTTATAACTTAACGTGTGTTCAGTACAAATACATAATGGTGAAACTGGCCTTATGCTTACATGGAAATAGGAAGGGAAAGAATTGATCTGACAACCCCGAATTTTCCTTCTTGCTGTTTGTAATGTAGAACAACGATGCTCTAGGGAATGTCGCTTGAAGACGCGCGGTCGTGAACGTATTTATACAGCAATGTAGACAAAGATGGGGGAACTGATAGATGTAACAGTACGAAAACGGGAACGGACAAAAGAACAAACTGTTTGTGTAACGGTTCGGAATTATTACCTAATTGCAACAGAAGATTCGAAACAGAAGTCTTAGTTGGAACAGGGAGAAACAAAAACTGAAGTAATAATAATTACAAAGAAGATAAACCTAATAAACTACAATATTAAAGAAAATGGGACACGTCTGAACCGAGTTGTTACGTTTAATTAAGTATTTGGGTACCCTGGTAACAGCAGATTAAACACCCTTATAACAGCAGATTAAACACCCTGATAACAGCAGATTAAACACCCTGATTACAGCAGATTGAATACCCTGATTACAGCAGATTAAACACCATGATTACAGCAGATTAAACACCCTGATAACAGCAGATTAAACACCCTAATAACAGCAGATTAAACACCCTGATAACAGCATATATGTATCAAAGAAGTTAAATGTAGAAATAACTCAAGTAAAGCCAGCATTTTACAAAATTAAGAATAATCTGGCGTCAGTTAGGGCGAGAAGGAGAGTTCTTCAAAGCTATATAATTCCAATCCTGATATACGGAAGTGAATCACGAGAACACTTTAGGCATGTAAAAAGAGTAGTGAAGATGTTTCGAAAGAAACTAACTCACGACTAGAATGTATTGTTTACACCAGAAAGAGACAATCTACATTTGTGGATCATGTGGGAATGAAAAAATTGGAGTACATCGTTACGGTGAGAAAGATAAGGGAGCAAAGAGTCAGAGGGAGACAGAGAGAAGTTACTGGACGGTTTGACAACATGGCATGGGAGATTATCTGTATCAGAACTGATTGAAAGTACCCAGCATAGAAGGCTGTGGATAGACGGCTACTAAAGACCGACGGTAGGGACTGTAAGGAGAAGATTTCGGCTTGCACTCCCGGCTAGCATTGTGCCTTTCTGGCCCCACCCCAGTTACAAATTATTGTGTTCGTACATCTTATTATAAGTATTCAGATGTACAGTAATCACTATCGACAACAAGTAAATATTACCTGCAAACTCAGTAACATGCTCGAAGTCTACGAACACTACAAAAGACAAGAAAGGCAGGTGGAAAGGCGGGTACTAACCCCGATTGATCCGTCCTTTAACATGTGCAAATCTTAATGGCTTTCCTGGTTATAGCTGGAAGGAGTGGCTTTCCTGGTTATAGCTGGAAGGAGTGGCTTTCCTGGTTATAGCTAGAAGGAGTGGCTTTCCCGGTTATATCTGTAAGGAGTGGCTTTCCCAGTTATAGCTGGAAGGAGTGGTTTTCTCGGTTATAGCCCGGAAGGAGTGGCTTTCCCGGTTATGACTGGAAGGAGTGGCTTTCCCAGTTATTACTGGAAGGAGTTGCTTTCCCGGTTATGGCTGAAAGGAGTGGCTTTCCCGATTATAACCAGAAGGAGTGGCTTTCCCGGTTATGGCTGGAAGAAGTGGCTTCCCGGTTATGGCTTGAAGGAGTGGCTTTCCCGGTTATAGCTGGAAGGAGTGGTTTTTCCGATTATGTCTGGAAGGAGTGGTTTTCCCGATTATGACTGGAAGGAGTGCCTTTCCCGGTTATTGCTGGAAGGAGTGGCTTTCCCGGTTATGGCTTGAAGGAGTGGCTTTCCCGGTTATGACTGGAAGGAGTGGCTTTCCCGGTTATGTCTGGAAGGAGTGGCTTTCCCGGTTATAGCTGGAAGGAGTGGTTTTCCCGATTATGTCTGGAAGGAGTGGTTTTCCCGATTATGGCTGGAAGAAGTGGCTTCCCGGTTATGGCTTGAAGGAGTGGCTTTCCCGGTTATGGTTGGAAGGAGTGGCTTTCCTGGTTATAGCTGGAAGGAGTGGCTTTCCCGGTTATTGCTGGAAGGAGTGGCTTTCCCGGTTATGGCTGGAAGGAGAACTGTAAGGAAAGACTGCGATGCTTTTGCCACAACTATAGGTAGTCTTGACTATAAAGGCTAGTTGCAAAGAAAGAGTTAGTAAAAAACATGAGAAAGAAGAAAGGAATACGAAAGTAAAAGCACGCGAAAATACGAAGGAGGGGGAAAGATAAAGTAGGAGGATAAGAAAGACAAAAGAGGAGAAGGCGGGAGAAGACGAACTAAAGAAATGAAGAAACAAGAAGAAGACGAAGACATCAGAAGAGGAAGAACAAGTAGAGAAAGTTGAAGAAAAAGCAGGATGAGAAAATGAAGAACAAGAACAATGAAAAATGAGAACAAGAAAGAACTCTGATGGTCCTAGAAAGACCTCGAGAATCCCTGAAGAATCGACCAGTCAGCTGTAATCCTCCCACAGTGCCAAACATCACCAACGCCCCTGCCTAACCTACAGACAGCATGACGGAAATGAGCTAATGAAAGAGTTTGTCATTTAATGGTATTTCCTGGGTCATTCAACACGCCTACACGTTGTATCCACTAGGTTTCTCTCTCTCTCTCTCTCTCTCTGTCTCTCTCCCTCTCTCTCTCTCTCTCTCTCTCTCTCTCTCTCTCTCTCTCTCTCTCTCTCTCTCTCACACACACATTAATCTCACAACATCTGGCAGGAAAGACAGATAAACACAGATTTACATTCATGTTTGTGTTGAATATATTTTGCTGCAAAGGAAGGAAGTTCGGGTGTCATAACTTCCGCTTCAGTAGAGAGTTTTTGCATGTCCATGTCGGCCCAGTATGTAGCAGCAACCAGCGAGCACCTAGTGTTTCTGCTAGATTTAAATGTAACTGGACACCTCACGTAACAATTAGTCGCCATGTAGGTATGCTGCTTTAAGATGGAATTGTGTAGTGTCAGATGTAGAGTCAGATTTGTAAAGTTACTACTTAACTCTGTTTACTAATAAAGTTAGCGGCTGGCCGAACAGTAAGAACACTGGGTTCCAAGCTGGTGACTCGTGTTCGAATCCTCAGTAAGGCTGCAGATTTGTGTGTGCGTGTATGTGTGTGTGTCAGGGGCTGAATAAAATTCTCAAATGCACAGTCGATCGTTAAAACCTCTTCATTCCTCTAGGTGTCGTCACTGGTTTCTTCACTACCCACCCTCCTCATCGTCTTCCTTCCTTATTATCGTTACCGTCGTCGTCGTTGTTTTTCTTTCTCTTCTGCTGCTGGTGGACATGTGTCTGTGACTTCTTTTTTATTTTTTCTTCTTTTTCTTGTTCTTCTTGTTCTTCTTGTTATGTTCTTCTTGTTTATGTTCTTCTTGTTCATGTTCTTCTTGTTCATCATCATCTTCTTCTTCTTCTTCTTCTTCTTCTTCTTCTTCTTCTTCTTCTTCTTCTTCTTCTTCTTCTTCCTCTTCTTCTTCTTCCGCTTTTTCTGTTTTCTTCCCTTTCCTGTTTTTCCCTTTCACTCCTGCTGACGATTAACTACTACTTCCTTTCTTCTTCTTCTTCTGCCTTTCTATCCCCCAATGGAGCATAGGCCCTCAACCAACTCACGCCAAGTCGTTCTATCCTTCGCCATTGCATGGAGCTCTCCCCATATCCTCCCAATCTTTCTAACCTCATTCTCCAGCTCTCTTCTCCATGTTTTTTTTTTTTTTTGGCCTTCCTTTATTCCTATGCCCCTGTGGGTTCCAATGCAAAGACATTCTAGTTATGCTGTTCTCCTGTTTTCTCAGTGTGTGTCCTATCCAACGCCATCGTCTTTTCCTCACCTCCTGATCCACTGAAGCCTGTTTAGTTCTCTCCCAAAGTTCTACATTAGTTATTCTATCATACCATTTTATTCCCTCTATTCTGCGCAGGCACCAGTTAATGAATGTCTGTAATTTATTAGTAATTGCCTTCGTTGTTCTCCATGTTTCCGCCCCATACAATAGTACTGATTTTACATTAGAATTAAAAAATTTTAGTTTAGTATTTCTTTTAATTTCTTTTAACCTCCACAAATTCCCTAGTGCTATGAAAGCCCCTCTTGCCTTTTGTATTCCTATTTTAATATCTCTATCAGTTCCTCCATCTTTATCTACATTGCTGCCCAAATAGGTGTACGACTCCACGTCTTGGAGTGGGGTGCCATTAAGAGAAACCACATTACTATTTGCCTGATTTATTCTCATTATCTTTGTCTTTCCTTTATGGATTTTCAGACCAAGCTGCTGTGATCTCGCATTAAGTATATTTAATTTATCTTGTATCTGATTCCGTGAATGGGACAGAAGGGCAATATCATCAGCGAAGTCCAGATCATCAAGCTGTTTTGTAGGGGTCCACTGAATTCCATTCTTGGTGTTAGCAGTTACTGTTTTCATAGTCCAGTCTATAGCCAGTAAAAATAGAAGAGGCGACAAAAGACATCCCTGTCGCACACCTGTTTTTATTCACCTCTGAAAGCCCTAACATCGTAAAGGGATGATCTAAACTTTTTGTTAATACATATGTGGTCAATTTGATTAGTTGTCTGATGGTCTGGTGATTCCCATGTTGCCTTGTGTATTCTTTTATGGGGAAAAATACTTCCACCAATAACATACTGGTTACCTGCACAAAAATTTGAACAATTCTCCATTTTCATTCATTACTCCTAGACCATGTCTCCCCATAATTTCTTCATAACCTGTGTTGTCTGATCCTATCTTAGCATTCAAGTCACCCATCAAAATGTTTAAGTTGCCCTTTCTTTCATTATTTATAATATTTTGAAGCTGCATGTAAATTTCTTCCTTAACAGATGCATCTTTATCATTTGTTGGTGCATAACACTGTATTACCGACATGTTCACCTTCTGTTTTACTGTTCTAAAAGATGCTCTTATTATTCTGGGACTCACAGCTTCCCATTCTATTAGTGCCCTGTCTGCTTCTTTTGATAGCATCAGGGCCACTCCTTCACTGTGCGGCGAATTGTCCTCTGTGTGTCCTGAGAACAAAATAGCTTCTTCTGAATTAAGAAAACTTTTCCCTGTCCCAGTCCATCTAGTTTCACATAACCCCAAAATACTAATTCTATAATGTTTCATTTCCTTTGCTACTTCCATTGTTCTCCCTATATCATAGAGAGTTCTAACATTCCAGGTGCCAGTTCTGGATGTTTTCCTAGCTGAGAGGAGGTACGTCAACGATCCGGACTCCTTACGGCTTTCTCCACACCGTGTCATACTTCTTCTATTTGAAGAGCTTCCCCTCATCTTGGTTGGCTGGATTTTATTTGCTTCTCTTTTTGACTTATCCATGGTCCTTCCTTCCTCTACATTCGTCGCTTCCACTCCCCGTATGGGTTTCCGGGCTTTGGGGAAAATGGTCGGGGAGAGAGAATAGATCCAATGCATCTTAACAAGTATGTCGTGAAGTCGACTTAATTAGTCGACTTAATTAGTCGACTTAATTAGCGGTGTTTCTTTCGAAGTCATGTCGCATCTACCCGAGAAGTGAGGCGTCAACAGTCTGCATACAAATAAGCCAGATCATTAAAACCTAATTCTACGCAGCACTTAAGTTGTGGTACAAGTCCAAAGTTCAGAAGTGGACGAGCAACCAGATCTTTCCGCCGGACTTCATAGCCTGTGAATGCTAAGAAGAAAAAGTCTTTTTTTTTTTCCCACTAACTACATATTCAATCTCTCCCCCCCCCCCCCCCACCCCCCCCCCAAAAAAAACACCCTAATTTTTTTTATTAAGCATATATGTTCATAGTCGGCTCTGTGGCTAATTCGATACGAACGCTTCGTAATGCCGGGGTGCCAGGTTCGATCCCAGCTGTTGGCCATGCGTCTTGCGTTGGTTTCGACAGTGGTATCAAAAAAAGCTGACCGTCCAAAAGCAGTGGCAAATTACTGGACGTAAATTTGCCTTA
>CAJHNH020000633.1:60000-250222 GCA_905116865.2 Candidula unifasciata
ATCCAGCTCTTGTCTAGCACTTAAAGCCCGATGCGCCAGGAGGTCTAAAACAGCGGTACTCAATCTGTGGCCGCGACCCTTTTTTGGGGTCGAAGGACCCTTTCACATGTGTCGCCTAAAACCATCGGGAAACACGTATTCATTGAACTTATGGAGTACAAACGAAAATAATTTTATGACTGGGGGTCGCCACAACACGAGGAACTGTATTAAAGTGTCGCCGCATTAGGAATGTTGAGAATCGCTGGTCCTAAGGGTCCCCCGCTTTACTTACTGGTACGAATCATTTCATTGACGCAGCTACACGTACCCCACCGTCTACTGACGAGAGAGTGCACGAGAGAGTCTGACATGCACGTGTGTGTATGGGAACTGAATTTACAGATGCGGGGCAGGTATTTACATTTCTAGCGGAAATTACTGTCAAAATGTATACGCTATCTGCGGACATGTGTTCGCATTTCGCCTGACACAACGGTTCTCAGCTTGTATGTGTGCTTGTGACACAGCGGTTCTCTGCTTGTTTCTGTGCTTGTGACACAACGGTTCTTAGCTTGTTTGTGTGCTTGTGACACAGCGGTTCTCTGCTTGTATGTGGGCTTGTGAGACAGCGGTTCTCTGCTTGTATTTGTGCTTGTGACACATCGGTTCTCTGCTTGTATGTGGGCTTGTGACACAGCGGCTCTCAGCGTGTATGTGTGCTTGTGACACATCGGCTCTCAGCGTGTATGTGTGCTTGTGAGACAGCGGTTCTCTGCTTGTATATGGGCTTGTGACACAGCGGTTCTCTGCTTGTGTGTGGGCTTGTGACACAGCGGTTCTCTGCTTGTATGTGGGCTTGTGACACAGCGGTTCTCTGCTTGTATGTGGGCTTGTGAGACAGCGGTTCTCTGCTTGTATGTGGGCTTGTGACACAGCGGTTCTCTGCTTGTATGTGGGCTTGTGACACAGCGGCTCTCAGCGTGTATGTGTGCTTGTGACACATCGGCTCTCAGCGTGTATGTGTGCTTGTGAGACAGCGGTTCTCTGCTTGTATATGGGCTTGTGACACAGCGGTTCTCTGCTTGTATGTGGGCTTGTGACACAGCGGTTCTCTGCTTGTATGTGGGCTTGTGACACAGCGGTTCTCTGCTTGTATGTGGGCTTGTGAGACAGCGGTTCTCTGCTTGTATGTGGGCTTGTGACACAGCGGTTCTCTGCTTGTATGTGGGCTTGTAACACAGCGGCTCTCAGCGTGTATGTGTGTTTGTAACACAGCGGCTCTCAGCGTGTATGTGTGCTTGTGACACAGCGGCTCTCAGCGTGTATGTGTGTTTGTAACACAACGGTTCTCTGCTTGTATGTGTGCTTGTGACAGCGTTACATTGACTAGCATGGGTCTTCTTCTTCTTCTGTTTCTTTCTTTCTGTGACTTTTTTTTTGTCTTTCTTTCCTTCATGTTTTCCGGCATTCTTTTTTTTCTTCATTCTTTCTATCTTTAATTCATTCTTTCTCTCCTTCATTCTTTTTTTTTCTCTCCTTAATTCTTTCTTTCTCTCCTTCATTCTTTATTTCTTTCCTTAATTATTGCTTTCCCTCACTTTTTCTTTCCCTCTTTTTCCTCTTCTTTTCGTTCTTTCTTTCCTTCTTTAATTCTTGTTTTCCTCCTCCCCCTCCTTCTAATTCTTCTTCTTTTTCTTCTTCTTCTTTTTTTTTCGGTTTCTTATTATTTAATTCTAACATCGTATTGGTGTTGTTATTAGTATTTTTATCCCTATCTATTGTCTGTCTGTTTGCTTATCGTTTCTATCTCTCATTTGTCTGTATGCTTCTGTGTAGTTCTTGTTACTTCTACATACTTTGAATGACTCCTTATTCCTTTTGTTTCTGTTTTCGCTATGTGACCTTTGTTCCTTAATCACAGTGGTGGTAATGATGACATTAGTGACAAAACGAATTATACATATGACGACGATAATTAGGTCAACGATGATGAGGTCGACGATAAATATAACGACGATAATTGTGACGACGATAATGGTGACGACGATAATCTTGACGACGAAATTGTGACGACAACGATAATTATTGACGACGGCGATAATGAAGACGACGATGAGGACGATGACGGTCATGATATGGGGGTCGATGACTAGGATAATCACGAACATGACGACGATGACGACGATAACAATGATGAAGAAGAGGAGGACGACAGCGACGATGATAATGATAACAATCATGACAACAACAATAATGATGATTCAATATATGATTATCAAGACTAATTATAATAAAACTGATTATATTATTACTTCTGGCTCAGCTGTTTCAGCCTTCCATATTCATCTTTGCTTGTCTTATCTATCTCCCTCGCCAATTATTATCCCACACAAGGCTCATTTAGCCGTCCCATGCCTTCTGATGACATCATTCCCTATACATTTCATTTGTCTTTCCCTCTTGACTTCAATGAGTAATGAAGCATCGCTAGCTGTTTTCCTGACCTCAACTGCCCGTGGGTGTTTTGGAGCCGCAGTTGGGGGGCTGTGATCTGCTCCCCTAACAAGCATGTCACATAGGAAAATGATGAAGATCTTGCTTAAATGGGATGTTTGTGCCGAAACTAGCAAATATCGCAGCCTAGTTGTGTACTGCAGTACAGCGTAAATACGGAATATTGCCTCAGATGTTTTGTTTTCTTCACGGCTGTCTCTGGATACACATCTATTCCATTTCTTCTTTATCTTTTTTTTTTTCTCCATTGCATTACTCTTTACTCTTTAGCGTTCTTTTCCTTCTTCGCCTCATTCTCTTCTTCTCTTCCTTCTTCGCCTCTTCCTTCTTCGCCTCCTCATTCTTCTTCTTCTCCTCCGCCTTCTTCTTTTCTCCTTCTTTTCTTTTCCTCCTTTTTTTTTCTTCTCCTTTTTCTTATTTTCTCCTCCTCCCCCCCCCTCCTCCTCTTCCTTCTTCTTCGTCTTTTTCTTTTTCTTTTTCTTCTTCTTTCTCTGTTTCTTCTTCTTCTCCTCCTCCTTTTTCTTCTTCTTCGTCTGCTTCTCCTCCTCTTTACTCTTCTTTCTATTTATTTTCTTTCGTTGATGCTGCTATTACTGTTACTGCTACTTTTCCTTCACTGGCCACAGCGAAGTAGAGGGGGCTAGGAATGAGTTTAAGAATCGTCTCTGTGCTCTTTCTAATGCCTTATAGAAGCTTGATTTCATTTTTTGTAAGGTTGATACCGTCGTTCCATCTTTATCATAAGATGGGTTGATTTAGCCATCTGATGAGAATGCCCAGGTAACAACCGCTACTTAGAGCTACGCTTAAAAAGAAAACATATAAGCTAAGAACGAAGAACGTGCCAAAGATGGAACATGACATACAGAACAAGCTGAAGGAAATTATCAACATGTACATACTCCACTCAAGGGGGCATCTAAACAGAATACAGCCACAACACTCCCCAGAGTGCCAGCTATGTAACCACCCCTACGAAACTATTGACCATCGTCTCTTCAAGTGCCCAAAACTCAGCGAGACTAGAAGGTCGCACTCACTCCGAGACCAGTCAAGTGGAACACCTTATACAGAGGAAACAGCTTGTGAAAACATGTAAATTCCACTGCATGGCTTAGGGCCAAAAGGCGAAAGTTCATTAATCGATAAGAACAACAAACCATTCGAAAAAAACACAGACAATTTTCACATGTCCTCAGGTTGCTTCGATGAAGTGATTGGAGGAAAGTAGAAGAAGAAAGATGGGGAAAGGGGGGTCAGAAAAGCCATCAAGGAAAATGACAGGTTTTTCTGGAAAGATGTGGGGACATTGCGGATAGTACTTGTGTCTGCACAACACAAATTTGTGAGTTCAATTCCCTCATAAGTGGAACGTTATCAAACTGTCTAGAGTTTCTTGGTTTGTGACTTGAAGTAGTTTAGTGTTTGAGATTGTATCTGGGCAGAACGTTCTGAAAATTCTACGTAGACGAGTGTGGTGGAAAGCTTGTGTGCATCCTTTTTGGGCATTCTCCAGCATTCTGCTCCATGAAGAAGAACTGGCAAAATGATGCTCTTGAAGAGTCGGAGTTACCTAGTATTCAAACACACGAAAATTCACGTGATTCAATCCACAAGCGTGATCGTATCACCGAGCTGGGAACCGCTGGCGTCATATAATCTGTATTTAGTTGCCAGTGTCAAAACAGTTCAGGAAATGCTTTAGCCAGAGTCGCCAGGGGTCAGGTTCCATTCGGTACACGGCTGAAGTGTCACGTCTTACCAACTGGTCTACTTTTGTGTTCGTCCTCAAAGGGCGGTTACCATGTTATATTATGGGCTGTGATATCTGCAGTGGTGAGGAATGATCAGTCTAAATGTTTAAGCGTTACAGGTAACAGTTCCACTGGAGATGGTATCTGATAAGATTTTTCTCCTCGTCGCTTAAGCTGTTGATGGTATGCATGCACAGCTAGAATCGTAGTACAAGTCGTAACTGGTGGCTTTCACACGTTAATGGGCGTTCTTTTCCTATGTTAGAAACGTAAACTGCGCGGTGTATTTGTAATAGGCAGCCATTAATATTTTTTTTTAATAATTCACTTTTGTCCACGTCTCTGGCTTAGACTTTGCGAACGCGCTTCATTATACCGGGGTGCCGGGTTCGACCCCCAGCAGCAGGCGATCTGGCAGCAGAACGTCTTGGTTTCGATAGTGGACCGAGAGTTGGCCGTTTAGAAAGCAATGGCAGACTGCTGAACTTAACATTTGCCTAGAAAAGCCATAACAGAAAAACAAAAGCTGGAAGTGAAACCAGGTGAGTATACCTGGGTTGATGGAGGGAAAAACGCCAGTAAAGGAAACGAACACATTACTGCTGCAGGTTGAGGTCCTCGACCATGTTTGATACGACGACTGTTTAAAATATACCTGGAAACTAAACCGGGGCTATTCAACTGACAGCCCGAGGGCCTAATCTGACCGCAGACCTAGTCTGGCCCGCATACCTAATCTGGCCCACATACCTAATCTGGCCCGCGGAGGCCTAGCAAGGGGTCCGTGGAACGTTGCCAATGACCTCTGTACGTTGGGCCCTCATGTTCAAAATTTGGGCCCCTGGGTAAATTTAGCTGGATACCCCTACCTAAACGAAAGATAACCCTACCTAAACGAAAGATAACCCTACCTAAACGAAAGATAACCCTACCTAAACGAAAGATAACCCTACCTAAACAAAAGATAACCTACCTAAACGAAAGATAACTTTCAGGCGTGCTGTGACTGTTGGCAAGGAACCAACAATCTGCACAATAAAATAGCCTGACATGTTACTGTAATGCGCACTAGTTGTTCAGATCTTTTTCTGTGTGGGTTCTGAGACCCCATTGTGAGGAAAGCCAGAATAGACCCACTGCCTTCCCAATAAGCTTGGCGTTGGAGTCAGTTAATTGGGAGCTTCCTTCGAAGTCGGAGTGCATCTGCCCGAGCAGCAAGAAACAACCGAATGCACACAGATAAGCCAGTAAAACGGATGTACAAGCACAGCTCAGGCCTTTGGCACAAAGCCGAATGGATGACTTTCCGCCGGAGCTTACATCCGGTGAATAAAGACGGAAAAGTATTTCACATCATAAGTTTTGCTTTCAAATCCGTTCTAAAGGTCTAGCTTATTGTGTGTACAGTGTTGGTTTCTTTCCATTAGAGCAGTGTTTCCCCAACTTTTCTTGGTCGCGGCGCCCGTTTTCAATAACAAATTTTCAGCGGCGCCCTAACCTAAGTAAAAGTATGGATATTCGTGTCTTGGTTAATTTAATTATGCAGCTGTTACGATATTTAGCGGCGCCACTGTAAAGAGGTCGCGGCTCCCCGGGGCGCCGCAGCGCACAGTTTGGGAATCCCTGGATTAGAGGAAAACTTAATTAATTACCTTTTACGACATATTTAAGATACAGTAGATATATTACCCCCCCCCCCCTTTCCCTTTTTTTTCTCCCCATCCATCTCCCCTTTTCTCCCCATCCATTCCCCCTCCCTTCCCATCCATTCCCCCTCCCTCCTTCCCTCCCCCTTCCCTCCCTCAAGTAAGACTCCTAATATCCACACGGGAAATGTATTCTTCAACCTCCACTCTCCCATTACCCCTTCCCCTCTGGCAACCCTTCACACACATGATGTTTGTTTTATTTTCTGCGCACAATCTTCTCGCATGTAATTCTGAAATCTTACAGATAAGCTTCACAAAATCCTGTTGTGTTGGCTTTTTCAATCCGAAAAACATTAAGGATTCAATATTCCGGATAAAATTATTTTATTTACAAAAATATTCCAATTAAAAATGTAGTCAGATTTGTATGTAAAAAATGGTTTGGTTTGTTTTCTTTCGTTTTATGTTTCATGTTTCGTATTTTCGTGGATTAGGAATCTCATGAGAAAAATTGCTAGGAGATTCGGTTTTCAGAGTTGTTACTTCCCTTTTCTTCGGTGGAGTGGAGTAGAATATGTCCTTATATTTATTTCATCGTATTTTCCTTTCCTTCACAGTTTGTTTCTATCTGTATATTTTTCTTAACCCTTTCTGTCTGTTATTTCTTCCTCTCTCATATTTTTAAAACAAAAACAAAAAAAATTTTTTTGGAGGGGGGGGGGGGGGGGGGGGTTAAAAATACGAGCCATCTTCCCATATACCTGAAACGCCTAAAGTCGTAAAAGGGAATCTTTACTATGTTTTGCTACTGTCAAGCGATCGCTAAATGTGGATATACAGCAGAGTAGGTGAAAGCAAAATCAAAAAAGTTATGCAAAGACAGCGAAAGAACAGAGAATTAGTGAACGAGATAAGAAAAGAAACAACTGAAATATTTTGACAACGTTTAAAGAGAGCAGGAGGGCAAGAGGTAGACAACGATACAAGTAGAAACTCCGCATGCGGAAATGGTCAAAGAGCAGTCAGAGAAAGTCGACAATCAAGACCAGAGGTAGAGCGTGTTGGAGATCTATTGCAGCCAACTTTAATTGTGGAGACGGCACCTAAAAAGCAATGACAGCATTCTTCTTAATTTTCGTGGGAAAAGGGGGAAAGTGGGGGGGGGGGGGGGGGGGGGATAGGATTGGGGTTGATGGGCGTTATTTTGTTCAGGTTCCAGCACCTATGGTAGAGTATTTCTTCACACCTATTTCTTTGCTAAATTTTGCCCTTGTTATTTTCTTACTTTGTAATTTTCAGATTTTATTCTTTTTGATTGTTTCCTTCTTCCTGCTACTTTTTCTCATCCTTTCATTTGTTTTAATCTTTTAATCGGCCTAGTTGGATTTATATGTGTTTGTTATTTCTGATTTTTTATTTTATTTTAAACACACTCACCCCAGCAGACTCATACACACGTACGCACACACACTCATACACACCACTTTTCTCCTTCCTTCTGGATTTTTCTAGCTGTATCATTCCACCCCCCCCTCTCCCCCCCTCCCCCCCCTTCCCCCCCCCCCCCTCAAACACACACACACCGCCACTTGAATCCATTTCTTGAATTTAGAATTTCACAACTTTAACAATTGCTCCGCCTCTAGAACTATCTTCTGAAAAGGTTAAAAGCGGTGACTCGGTGAGCCACTGTTCGAATGTCAATCTAATAGAAACCCGATAGAAAAATACAGCACAAATGGTATGTTATAACTGTGTTGTGTCAGATGTATGTTTGGGAGGGTCGACTGTAGGAATTGGCGTGTTGGCCTAATTTGTGACCCTTTCAACATAAAGTTCGTGTGCTTGTTCATTATTTTGGTATTTGGGGGAGGGGGGGGGGACATCTAATTATTACTGATATTTATATATACAAGGTCCGACAATTAAGTAATGAGACTAATTCCATCAAAATTAAAATAATCAACAGTTAAAGATATAACCTGTATCTGTTTCAAAGTAAGCCCCTTGTGCATTGAAACAGCGAGTAGCACGATCTAACAAACACTGGAATGACCTCTGTAGCGCGTCTGTTGTTATGGCCCTTAAAGTCAATGTTACGGCCCTTTAGATGCCTTCAATATTGTCAAAGAAGCGTCCTTTCAATGGTAACTAATTTTGGGAATAGAAGATAATCACAAGGAGACAAATCTGGGAAATATAATGGATAGTTGAAAACACACTGTTTTGGGCAATAAATTCCTGTTTTGATGATGTTTCCTGGGTACTCAACCCGCTGATGTTTTTGGTCATCAGACAGCGAATGTGATACAAACCTACAAGAAAACTGTTTTTCTTGCCAAAAGCTTGCACTAAAATTTTACGAAGGGTCTCTCTATTACCACCAGATTTTCTGCCATCATCTTGACAGTAAAACAACGATCTTCTTGTATCCGTTCTGTGACTTTTACAACAAGTTCATCATTACAAACCGAAATTGGGCGTCCAGGTCTAGTTGCATTAGTAATCATTTCTACACCACTTTTGAATCGTGAATACCAGCTGAAAATCTGTGCATCAGATAAACAATTATCCCCATAGACTTTACGCATCAATGCAACTGTCTCAATGGCGCTTTTTCTGAGTTTTAAACAGAATTTAATGTTAGTTTTTTGCTTAATGCTGATTTCGTAACAATGCACATCTAACTAGGTCAATAAAATAGCGGCTTGTTTGTTGTCTGCTTATCAGACTGCGAGGCAAAATTTCCAGATCATAGATGAAGGTTGCCTCTTTGGGTTCCATGCTTTGCTTCATAGATGGCACTTTTGTCTTGGCCATAATAAAATCAGTCTCATTACTGAATTGTCGGACCTTGTATATAAACATTATATAATGTGTAAAAGTTTGTGAATTGGAGTCTTCGTGGCGTATACTCAAGCTGTTTAATCATGCCCCAAAGATCGCGGGTTCGTTTCAAAAGTTTGATGTTTGAACAACGGATCAACATCATGGCTCCCATAAGTGCTCCGTTCTGTTTCTAACTCAAGTCTGAGTCGAAGAAGCTCAGCACAGTGCACAGACTCTGTAGCACCGGCGAGGATCTTGAAATACTTTGGGTAGATTTTTAACTCTAAATGTTTGCCCGGGCAGCGCCGTTAGGCTACTTTTTTTTCGATTTTTAGCTGCCAATTTTTTACGTGCGCACACGGACGTCTGATCTCACTTCCTAGAGACCAGGGGAAATTACTAGAAGTCTAATTCCACGTGGACAAATCCCAACCCTTACCGGGGATAGAACCCGGAACCTCTAGCACTCAAGGTGGACACCATGCCTCGAGACCACGCAGCCCCGTTTCGAAACGGCGTCGTTCAATCCCGAGTGAAATGTCTACGGAGATTAGTGACTATAATCTGTGAAATTTGTGACTAAAATATGTGACTGCTATTACTACTGCTGCCGCTATAATTACTACTGCTGCCGCTATAACTATTACTGCTGCCGCTATAACTATTATTGCTGCTGTTTCTACTTCTGTTGCTGCTGTTACTGCTGCTTCCACTACTGTTGCTGCTACTACTGCTGCTTCCACTACTGTTGCTGCTACTACTGCTGCTTCCACTACTGTTGTTGCTACTACTGCTGCTGCTGTTACTACTGCTTGCTGCTAACATCCTTGACCAATGCTTCTACTGTCGTGGCTATAACTACCACTGCTGGTCCTAATACTACTTTTGTTATTTTAGAACTTATTATTATTATTATTATTATTATTATTATTATTATTATTATTATTATTGTAGTTGAAAATAAATTAACTTTTACCTCTAATTTTCAGACATTTGAATGACACAACTCTTGACCCGTTTCAGGTCCAATCCCAATGTCAACTGGAGAGTTGAGTCCTGTAATGGCGAAGGCGGCCAATCATCAGGAGTGTATGTCCTGCAAGAAGCCAATCACAGACAGGTTCTTCCTCAAGGTGAGATTGGGTTCTGTAACTTGGGTGTCAAGGGGACATTGTCCTTCTCTCATAGAGTATGGGCATCTCTCATAGAGTATAGGGAATCTCTTGTAGTGTATAGGAAATATTTTGTAGAGTATAGGGAATCTCTTGAAGAGTATAGGGAATCTCTTGAAGAGTATAGGGAATCTCTTGAAGAGTATAGGGAATCTCTTGAAGAGTATAGGGAATCTCTTGAAGAGTATAGGGAATCTCTTGAAGAGTATAGGGAATCTCTTGTAGAGGATGGGGCATCTCTTGTAGAGTATAGATGAATGGAGGCGAGTGACATCTGCAGCAGTGACCCTCAGTGGCTCGGAATGCTGAAGAAGAAGACGTTCATTAAACCATAAGCCTGTGGAAAATGTATTATACATGTTTGACACGGAAAGCCGGAAAGACCATCTTCTCTTCTTTGCGTTTACCGGCTGTAAACTCCGGCGGTAAGTTCTGGTTGTTTGTCCAAATCTGAACTTTGGTGTTGTGCCAGACGTTTTGGGCAGACATCCGTTTGTCACATCTGGCTTTGCAGACTGTTGGTACCACGCCTCTCAGATTGGAGCAGTGGGACTTAGAAGGAAACCCCTCTAGTTATTTGTCTCAAACAACATGCTTGTTATGGGGGCAGTGGGTCTATCCGTCCCCTCCCTCACCATTCCCCTCTTCACCCATTGATGCTCCCAAACCCACACGGTCAAGAAAAGCAATATATCACCGAAAGAAATTTTCTTATTTTTAGGGCCAGCCACTTGACATAAATAAACACTACATCTAAACAGGTAAACACTTCATGTCAACACTTAACGTAAACAGGTAAACACTACATGTCAACACTTAACGTAAACAGGTAAATACACTTCATGTAAACACCTTACTGAAACAGGTAATTATTTTTACCCAAACAAGAAAACATTTCAAGAAAACCTGTAAGTTCTGAATCTCCCAAGTAGACACGAGAATATGATGAATGACTTCATCGCTTATTAATAATAATTCATAAATAATGCAAGCAACATATGCTGAATTCTGTTATTTATTGCACGTTTCAATGAATAATAATTCGAAAAATAAAAATGTTGAAAATATAAAATGACAAATGATCTTTATAAAAGACCTTGTAAAGCCAGCTTTTCTTTCGAATAAAGACCATAAACACATAGATCTCAACGTTTGGCATTATCATTTGTCATCGTCATTATCTGTCAGCTTTATTCTTTATACATTATTGCTATAATCGTCTTTGTTGTTGGCAGTTTCCGTCTTTCCGAAGGCAGTTGTTGGTGACTGCACAGAGTTCACGGCTGACAAGGATTAGTTTCATTTTCGTATATGTGGGTGTACAAGAAAATGAGCCAGCTGATAGACTTGCAGGTAAGGCAACTGTGAAAGCCGGACAAGCCATGGACCAGGCTGATATACTGAATGCTTTACGAGGATCAAAACGTTTACGTGAACTAATTGAGAACTGTAAATCTGCAACCATGGTCAGACTGCAAGAATAGCAAGTTAAAATGGGATGTCGCCAAACAAGAACATTACGCGGGTAGCCAAAGAAGAAGAATAAACTAACACAGAACTGGTGTCCTCGGCCTCTACACGCTGCGGAATTTACTGAGGAGGGGATCCGAGCACTTATGTGGTTCGACTCGCAAAAAGGATAATCTTTCGACTAACTTTCTATCTTTCCAGACGATAGTATTATATCGTGCCATGAAGTGGCATGGGACTCATAACCCATGGCGATGGCGAGTGTGACTAGGAAGACCCGCCCGCATTACAACAGAAGTTTTTCACATTTATAGTATAGGATTTCAGGACCGTTATTGTCACCACTGGTATTTGGTGTGGTTATCTCTAATTCTTTGCCCGGCTCTCTAGCGTAGTTGGTTAGACCGGATTGCGCGGTGACCGGGTGACGAACTCCTCGTGGTCCGGGTCCACTCCCGGGGGTAGGCAAAAAAGCCACATTTCTCCCAGATTTACGGTATTTACAATGGAATCAAGGCTGAAAATTTGCGATATCCATAATACCGAGCCTAAGGGTTAACAGCTCATGGCTTCTGGATACTAAAACAAACAAACAAACAAACAATCTCTAATTCTTTCTGCGGTCACTTCTGCCTTCATTCTTGTTTTCTTCATGAATTGCGCCCTCCACGATATAATCTTAGGCTACGTTTTTGAAACTGTATTTCGCTATTCTATCACCCATGTAGATTTTCATACATAACTTATCGTTTAACATATTATAACTTGTTTGTTTATAACTTCATGTTATACTTATCACGCCCGACAAATTCATCAGTGACATTGCATTTCTGGGAGCGACTGTTGGCTTTTGGCACCTCTAGAAGCAGCTGTATACATTTATTGCGTGCGCATATTGCTGGTTTATGCCGGGACTAATTGTTTGTTTACCACTTGTTCAAATGGGACAGTGAGAGATTTTCACTGGCACAGGCACGGAGGAGGTATGGGGTAGCTCGATTACATTGATGCTGAAACCTCGACTAAGACTGAGATATAACGTGGGTGTGTCTGTCACTCCGAAACAACACATGTCGTTTCCCTATCTCTTACAGTTCGATTTTAGGTATTTTAAGATCAAGGATATCTCCGGAGCAAGGGGAGAAGGAGCAGGAGGAGAAGAAGGAGCTGGAGGAGTAGGAGCAGGAGAAGAAGAAGCTAGAGGAGTAGGAGGAGTAGGAGCAGGAGGAGGAGAAGAAGGAGCTGGATGAGTAGGAGCAGGAGGAGGAGGAGGAGCAGGAAGAGGAGAAGAAGCAGAAGGAGGAGATGAAGTAGGAAAAGGAGCTGGAGGAGGAGGAGAAGGAGCAGGAGGAGAAATGTTCTCTCACAAAAATGAAGAGGATAGCAGAAAGAAAGACAGCAGAGTGTATAGTAGATAGCAGATAGAAAGACACAGCAGAGTGTATAGTAGATAGCAGATAGAAAGACACAGCAGAGTGTATAGTAGATAGCAGATAGAAAGACACAGCAGAGTGTATAGTAGCCGTCGTAGAGGCAGTCTTTTGTTTGTTTGTGTGTGTATGTGTGTGTCCTGCTGTATATACCGTAAATCGTCACAGGGAGGAGTACGCTGTAGATTCCTGCTTTATGTGTGTGTGTGTGTGTTGTGTGTGTGCGCTAGCTACGTCATCGTCATCAGTTTCCACTTCTGTCGTTAAGTGTTGTGGGGACGAAGAATTTGCGATCCATTGCTTGATGGACAGCAATGGCCATTGTCACTCACTATTGATGTAGAAGCTCTTGAATGTCATCAATCCATCTTCGCCTTGATGGGCCTCTTGATTTCACTTAGATCTTTGCATGTGTAGCACCTGTGTTGGTAGTTGCTCTGGTTGTATTCTTACTAGATGACCAAACCATTTGATCTTCTGTTTCTTAATAAATTTGCTGCATGGTGTTGTTCCTTCAGTCGGTCTAATAACATAATTTCTAACTTTGTCTCGGATGGTTAAGTTGGCGGCTTTTCTCAGACATCTCATTTCAAATGTGTTCATGACGTAGGTTAGCCTTTGATAATGTCCAAGTCTGGCACTGGTAGCACAGTGTTGGTATGAATATGTCTGTTTATCTGTTTCTTGGCGCTCATACTTGCTTGTACATTCTCCGGTTATTTGAGAATATACTTCCTAGATATTTTTTATTCCTGAACTTGCTTCAGACAAGTACCATTCAACCTGATATGTAGCGGACCATGAATTCTGCAGACCCGCATTAATTCAGTTCTAGTAGTATATATTTTCATGTTATCTCTTCTGATTGTGAAACATAGTCTGTTTAATGTTCTTTCAGTCTGCTTCCCTTATTGTAGAACAGGCATTCATAGTCTGAAAATAGTAGCTCCCCTATTGTGTGTGGAACTTATTCTTTCTCTAGAAAGTACTTATTTTCTCGATTTTATGGGTCTTCTTCTTCACTTCTTCTCTTCTTCTTCACTTCTTCTCTTCTTCTTCACTTCTTCTCTTCTTCTTCACTTCTTCTCTTCTTCTTCACTTCTTCTCTTCTTCTTCACTTCTTCTCTTCTTCTTCACTTCCTCTTTTACCGCTGTGGGTGTCGAGGGAGATATAAGGTTCTGTTTCTAGCTCTTCTGGCTGCCTCGACCATAGGCACATCGTGCTTGTGTTGATGTCAAATTTTATGGGTCGACTGCTTTAAATCTGTTTTTTATTTTTTTATTTTATTTTATGTAGTAAATCCCTGCCCCACACCTGAGTCGATTCAGGTGTGCCTTTTTGTGTTCTCTCTACGCCCTGGGGAGTGTGGTTTATGGCTAGTTACGTAACGTGTGTTGTCAAATTGCGTTTCTGCAGTGTTTCTTCTACTCCATCCAGCCATCTCTTTCTTGGTCGGCCTCTTGATTTGTAACCTTCTGTTTGGATGAAGTTCGCTTGAGCTGCTGGCTGATTTAGTCCCATTCTGAGCAGATAACCCAGCTGTTTGATTCTTTGATGTTCCCTCCAGTCATGTACTGTGCCTAACATTGTTTAGTTTATCGTTGGTGATTCTTGTCTTGTCTTGTTTTAGTTGTTGTGTGTTTTTTTTTTTTAACGCATATCTACACATTTCGTCTCACATGTAATATTTAAATTGTATGTAATGGTGACCACAGTATGATCACGAGGTTGTGGTCTTAAAGTTCCCATGTGTAAGATTTCTTCTCGTATCTCTCCACAGGCCATGGACCACTTCTGGCATGAGGATTGCCTCAAATGTTCCTGCTGTGATTGCCGTTTAGGAGAGGTCGGATCAACCCTCTTCAGCAAAGCAAACCTACTGCTGTGTAGAAGAGATTACCTAAGGTAAGTGTTAGCAGAATGGGAGAATTATTGTTGTTGATTCTTTCCCTTTCTGCTAGGTTGTCTACACTTGAAGACCCAACGCCGTGGAGTTGTCTGCTCCTGGCTGTTGATAAGCCAGTTTCACTAGTAAAGGATACGTTTCCGCGCCTTCGGGTGTGATGGCATAGCGGTAGACCTGTATTTCATAGACTGATCGGTATCCAGTGGGTGATGTGGTCAGCATCACCCTGGCCACCTTTACTTCTCAAAGACACCTCAAAGACTTCACTTGATAGCCACTCAGGGTTGCGTCGACCTGGTAATCAAGGTCATTTTTAAGAAAGTCCAGTTTATAAATTTTTTTGGTCAAGTTTGGCAACTAATAACCTCCACAGCAGCGTTGTGTGCTTTGAACACTGACAACAGTTCATCTTTATTAATTGGCTGAACCTTTATATAACGTCGAACAGAAAACTGAAATATGTTAGTCATTTCAAACGTCACGAAAGTTTAGAGAGAACAATAATGAAGGGGTATATGGATGGGAAGAGAGGAAGTGTACTGCCAAAGAGAAGATGTGTGCAGGATGTGGCGGATGATTTCCATATGGGTGTATCGGACGCGGAACATCTTTCTTATCATCGAGAAGTTTTCCGGAGGGTTGTTATGGGAGCAAGGTTCTACAAAGGACATGCTACTGACTGACTGACTGACTGACTGACTGACTGACTGACTGACTGACTGACTGACTGACTGACTGACTGCATCCTCAGTGTCTTGTTTCCACATTTAAGGAGATCTGCACCCCCCATCACCGCTCACCCAAGGCCACCATGTGACGTTTAACATGGTCAAAATACCTCAGTTTTCCGGACAGAATGCTGTTTATGAGCCAGTTTCCCTCCATGCTCAGATCATGTAGGGTGTCGGTGGTTTTCTACTTCTTGGTCCAAGTTATTCTAAAAATTTTAACAAATGAGAATTGAGAATTATAACAGTTAAATAAAAATATGAAGTATATAGATGAGGTATATTGCACAAAAATCCTTTCAGGATTGAAAACACTGAAACTGTGAGACAGTGTTCCAACTTATTATATGTTTAACTTTAAAAAGCCCTTCCTGTCCTTATTTTCTGTTGTTACGCATTTCCGGTTCCATGATGACCTTTTTGGTTGTTTACTTGTTCAGTAATGTTGTACACTGATAAAGACAGGCGGAAACTTTAGCTTGTATTTGTGCTAATCTGTTTTTCTTTTGAGCTGTCCAGTCACAGTTTGTGTTGTGTTTATTAATTACTTGCTGTTATCAGCTTGCCGAGAGTCACTACTGTTGATGCCATCACGTTTGATGATCTTTCTCCAGGTTGTTCGGCACGACGGGATACTGTGCAGCGTGTAAGAAGATCATTCCAGCATTCGAGATGGTCATGCGGGCCAAGAGTAACGTCTATCACTTAGAATGTTTTGCCTGTCAACAATGCATGCACAGGTTAGTGGTCCTTGCTCTTTGTTGATGTGATCGTTTTGTTGACGGATACTTTGTACAGTGATCGTTTTGTTAACGGATACTTTGTACAGTGATCGTTTTGTTAATGGATACTTTGTAGATGGGAGAGTTTTGTGGATGAAAACTTTGACAATGATCGTTTTGTTGACGGATACTTTGTACAGTGATCGTTTTGTTAACGGATACTTTGTAGATGTGAGACTTTTGTGGATGAAAACTTTGACAATGATCGTTTTGTTGACGGATACTTTGTACAGTGATCGTTTTGTTAACGGATACTTTGTAGATGTGAGACTTTTGTGAATGAAAACTTTGACAATGATCGTTTTGTTGACGGATACTTTGTACAGTGATCGTTTTGTTAACGGATACTTTGTAGATGTGAGACTTTTGTGAATGAAAACTTTGACAATGATCGTTTTGTTGATGGATACTTTGTACAGTGATCGTTTTGTTGATGGATACTTTGTACAGTGATCGTTTTGTTGATGGATACTTTGTACAGTGATCGTTTTGTTGATGGATACTTTGTACAGTGATCGTTCTGTTGATGCAAACTTTGAACAGTAATCGTTTTGTTGACGGATACTTTGTACAGTGATCGTTTTGTTATTGGATACTTTGTACAGTGATCGTTTTGTTGATGGATACTTTGAACAGTGATCGTTTTTTTTTATGGATACTTTGTACAGTGATCGTTTGGTTGATGGAAACTTTGTACAGTGATCGTTTTGTTGATTGAAACTTTGTACAGTGATCGTTTTGTTGATGCAAACTTTGTACAGTGATCGTTTTGTTGATGGAAACTTTGTACAGTGATCGTTTTGTTGATGGATACTTTGTAGAGCGATCGTTCTGTTGATGGATACTTTGTACAGTGATCGTTTCGTTGATTGATACTTTGTACAGTGATCGTTTTGTTGATGGATACTTTGTACAGTGATCGTTTTGTTGATGGATACTTTGTAGATGTGTTGGTTCTGTAATGCGATGTACTGCACTCGGTAGTGCTCTGATTGATCTCTACTATCTATGCTGCACTTTTTTTTTTATTGTTCTCTTCTACACTGTTCTCTGCTGGATGTAAAGGACATAGGCTGTGAAGAACACGGCCTGTAAAGGACGTGGGGGTGTAAAGGACGTGGGGGTGTAAAGGACGTGGGGGTGTAAAGGACGTGGGGGTGTAAAGGACGTGGGGTGTAAAGGACGTGGGAGTGTAAAGGACGTGGGGGGGGGTAAAAGACGTGGGGGTGTAAAGGACGTGGGGGTGTAAAGGACGTGGGGGTGTAAAGGACGTGGGCTGTAAAGGACGTGGGGGTGTAAAAGACTTGGGGGTGTAAAGGACGTGGGGGTGTAAAGGACGTGGGGGTGTAAAGGACGTGGGGGTGTAAAGGACGTGGGGGTGTAAAAGACTTGGGGGTGTAAAGGACGTGGGGGTGTAAAAGACTTGGGGGTGTAAAGGACGTGGGGGTGTAAAGGACGTGGGGGTGTAAAGGACGTGGGGGGTGTAAAGGACGTGGGGTGTAAAGGACGTGGGGGTGTAAAGGGCGTGATGGGGTGTAAAGGACGTGATGGGGTGTAAAGGACGTGATGAGGTGTAAAGGACGTGATGGGGGTGTAAAGGACGTGATGGGGGTGTAAAGGACGTGATGGGGGTGTAAAGAACATGGGGGTGTAAAGAACATGTAACTAACTAGCTGGCGTGACTACCCTGTGCTGTACTGTCTTGCGTTAGTCTATACTATACTTTATATAGGTTTCTAAGATGTACGATCAATTATTTTATATACTGTGTACTATAATATGCGGCGTCCGTGGCTAAGGCATTGCGAGTCCGACTCGTGAGCCAGCATACCGCGATCGAAACCCACTGCAGGCTGCGTGGATTTTTGTCGTGGTATGGGACGTCGCAGGTCGACCCAGCCTAAAATGGGTACCAGGACGGGCTGTCCTGGGAAAGTAAAGACAGCCGGCGTAATGCTGACCACATTACCCACAGAGTGCTGATGGTCTGTAAAAATATGGGACGCTCTGCCCATATGCCCGATGCGCCGAAAGGCGCGAAAAGGGATCTTTACTTTACTTTACTTACTATAATATACTCTATACTACCTTATTGTACTATGTTCTACTGTATTACACAGCACTCTACTATACCGCGCTAAAATGTACTTTACCATACAGTATTTCATAGTACTATATATTATACTTTAATGTACTGTACCGTGCTATACTATAGTTTACTATGTTTTTTTTTTTTTTTAAACCGTACTATACATTTCTATACGATAATAAGACTGCACTGTGCTATATTCTAGATTATTATAATTTGTTAGTCTGCTGTACTGTTCTACGTTTTGCATTTGTGCTATACTGCCTGATGCTATCCGATACTACAATATAGTGTTTAGCTTTTTTTCTTTACAACACTATACTCTTTTTGTGTCTATACGATCATAAATTATACACCACTATACTACTGTTTATAAAATATTAACTGCCAAACTGTGCTGCTGTTCTTCCTATTTAGAAAGCATACTTCTGTCGTACTATAATACACTCTAGTGTTCTGTACATATTTAGCATATTTATTGCTGTCCCTTAAATATATTTTGCTTTACCTACAACCACTGTTTGGGAGCCGGCGTGGTCTAGCGGCTAGACGCTCGGCTGCGGATCGGAAGGTCGCAGGTTCGGTTCCTGACGAAGGCCGGATTTTTGTCAAAAATTACCTTGTCTCCCAGGTCGACCTAGCCTTAAGTGAGGTATCAGGTAAGTCCTAGGAAGTAAAAGTGGCCGGCGTTATGCTGACTACATCACCCACCAGTTGTCTATAAAATATAGGTCTAGCCCTTTTTACCCAGGTTGACCCAGCCTTGAGGGAGTACCTATTGCAATCCTGGAAAGTAAAGACGGCCATCATGATGCTGACCATATCACCTACTAAATGCTGATTAGTGTATAAAATACAGATCTAGCCCTATGTGCCCAGTACGCCTAAAGGCGTGAAATAGGGCCTTTTTTGGTATGGTTTACTGCTTGTTTTCATTTTACTGTTGGTGCTACTGATTTACTAATGCGAATTTTGCGCTAACACATTACACAGATTGATTACAATTCTAAATATATACGTGTTTTAATGTATTTAAACATGCTTTGAAATGTGGAGAGGAGTCGGGAGAGAGATAAAATCATTGCCTATGTATTACTTTGCATAAAGCAAATATAAGTAAATTCGTTTTATTATGTTGTAGGCCGAGGTGTGGTGAAATCCCAGGAATGATTAGAAAGAAAGAAGTCAAGTAATGGAGGGGTGGAAGTACATGATAGCAGATAAGACGATGACTAATTTTTTTTTTTTAGGTGCCGGTACTAACCACAGAGTTTTTAAGAAGGTGTCAATACTCGCCAGAGAGTATTAATTACATAAAAGTAAAGCTCCATTTGCCACGCTTTTAAACACATTGGGTATATAGGGCTAGACCTATATTTCCATAGACCAGTAGGCACTTGGGTGGTGGTGTGGTGAGCATTGTGCTGGCCATGAAATAATTACTTGGAAAGATATAAAACCGAACGAAAAGTAGATCTGCGAGCTTCACAATATAACAAGCACAAACGAAACGTTAACGTTGCGGCTATAGTGCCCTCATCAGTACATACGTAAATCAAATAAAATCACACATATACATTTCACTTAACTGACGTATCCTGAGGCAGCCACGTTGATGTCTTGCCAGTGAAATGAACAGACCACATGGGGTCTTTTATAGCTGGGGTAATACCAAGGGCCGTTTTAAATAAACGTGTGAGGGTCCCCAAAGTAAAAATAAAGCGATTTTCCAGGGACTTGCGGACTCTGTCACTGTAGTGGCTAGATTGAATGGCTGTCACCTCCATGTCGGGGACACTTTGTTGATCCTGTGAGTTGAATTAATTACAGTGGTGCGAATGCATTAACCTTTTTTTTCAGGTGGAGCTCCCTCCCTAAAACCCCCTCTCCACCTCACCCATTGCGTACATGCCAAGATTCCCTCACGTCTCCCGCCGCCATTTCCCCAAATTACAACATGGGATTTTAAATTGGAACGAAAAAGAAAAATCCAAAGTGTTATTAACAAGCATTGGGAGAAAAACACACATATGAATGCAGACTGTTGGTGGGGTCTTCATCTCTGGGGCAGATCTACTCCCGACCTCGACAGAAACTTATTGGGGGGCAGTGATTCCATTCTTCCCTCTCCCACAATGTGGTACCGGAGTCCACGCGGGGATTTTTTCTAAATGAAAGTCACTTTTTTTCACCATGACATTTTCTTTACTAATTTTAATCAGGTTCAACCTTGGAACCTTGTTGCTTATTTCTGTAACATTCGTAGATGTAATTGCGTTGTGCCGCTTTGCAGCGTGGCTGCGATATCTATGCCTTTCGACCAACACAGTACGGTGCAATACAGATCCGAACTCGAGATCTTTGTGTAGGGGACAAGCTTTTACCTACTTCTCCACAACTCCTTATTGATTATTATTTCTACAGATAATTTCTTCACTTTTTTTTTTTAAGTTATCACCGTCATTATTATTATTATATTATCGTTTTTGTTTTTAAAATAAAGCGTATCATCCGGATTATTATATTTGGCTATTTGCGCACAAAATGTTTTTATCTACCCATTCTAGCTTTTCAAGATATGGTGTTTGTTTTCTGTTTAAAGTGGACTGGGCTTTTTAAACTTGTTTTCTGTTTAAAGTGGACTGGGCTTCCTAACTTGTTTTCTGTTTAAAGTGGACTGGCTTCTTAACACACTTTCAGAGTTCAATCTCCAGTAGTGCAAGGACTTTTTACCTGGCCAGATGAAATCTAGAGATGGCCAAGTTTCATAGAATGACCGCTACAGATATATTTAATATGGATGCCACATTAGGTGTGGATATCTTCTTCTTCTACTATTACAACTACTACTTCTTCTTCTTCTTCTTCTTCTTCTTCTTTTTCTTCTTCTTTTTCTTCTTCTTCTGCTTCTTCTTCTTCTTCTTCTTCTTTTTCTTCTTCTTCTTCTTCTTCTTCTTCTTCTTTTTTTTTTTTTCTTCTTCTTCTTCTTCTTCTTCTTCTTCTTCTTCTTCTTCTTCTTCTTCTTCTTCTTCTTCTTCTTCTTCTTCTTCTTTTTTTTCTTTCTTCTTCTTCTTCTTCTTCTTCTTCTTCTTCTTCTTCTTCTTCTTCTTCTTCTTCTTCTTCTTCTTCTTCTTCTTCTTCTTCTTCTTCTTCTTCTTCTTCTTCTTCTTCTTCTTCTTCTTCTTCTTCTTCTTCTTCTTCTTCTTCTTCTTCTTCTTCTTCCTTTTCTTCGTCTTCCTCCTCTTAAATCTCCTCATACTTTTCTTCTTTATTTTTCTTTTTCTTTTTTATTTTTACATTCCAAGAACTAATTCCGACACGATGCTTTCATCTTACCCAGCTATTGTTTCCTGTTTGTATCGCCTACCCCAGTTAGAAAAAAACTATAATTATTTTTATTATCAATCATTATCAGGCTTATTTTACTGTACGCAGTACTAGCACCCTATGAAAGGCACAACTTTTTATCCCTACTGTTTTAAGGGTTTTACGTTCACCGGCTGTAAACCCCAACGGAAAGTTCTGGCTGTTCATCTACTTTTGGTGGTCAAAGCTTCAGTTTTGCGTGCACGCGCTTTTTACAGATGTAGCCTTTTTTTTTTTTTTTTTATGCAGACTGCTGGTTTTTTTTTTTTTTTTTTTTGTGTGGCCGGGGGGGGGGGGGGGTGTCGGGCAGGCACAAATTATACTTCGAAGGATCGGCCTAATTAGTTGACCCTTACTACAAGCTTGTTAGGTAGGCCCTCGGATTATTTTTACGTTTCCCATATTGGGACATCAGAACCGACGCGTGGGTGAGCCCCACGGTAATAGGCACTTCATGGTGCGTACTGACACCTGGTGCTGGGTACCTGGGCTTTATGTCTTTCTTCTAGAAATAGCAACCATATTTACTGTTAATATTGTAACATACTTGATGACGTCTTTATGTAATACTGGCGGATCTTCTAAGTTACACTACTCTGCCGATCGTGCTCTTTCTTCATCACTTAAGTTTCTTCCACTTCTTTGTCATATCGTTTCTCGTGAGGTGGTGGGGGGAGGGGGCAAGCTGGGCCCAGGAGGGGGGGGGGGGGGGAGGGTTGCAGTGTCCCCTAAGAGGCAAGTCGTGAACGGTGACTAGTTAGAAGCTTGCTGAAATCGGATGGCTTTAACTCAAAGGCGCAGATATAAAATCATAGCTGTAAACCACAGTGTAACGTACCAACCATCCTTTAACAACAAAGACACAAATAGAAAAAGAAGAAGAACAAGAACAAGATGAGTAAGTGGAAGAGAAAGAAGAAGAGGAGAAAGAAGGAGAAAAATAGGATGAAGAAAAAGAGGAGAAGGAGGAAGAAAAAGATGAAGAAGAAGAACAAGGAGAAGGAAGAAGACGAACAACAAGAAGAGGTAAAAGAAGAAAAGGAAGCAAAAGAAGAAGCGGCGGAAGAAGAAGAAGAAGAAGAAGAAGAAGAAGGAAGAAGGAAGGAGGAAGGAAGGAAGGAGGAAGGAGGACTCGTAACTTTGTTTATGCTCTTAGATCACTAATTTGTCTGTTGCTGTTTGTTTTTAATCTTTAAAAGAATTCAATTCCGTTACAGTCCTTTTTCCCCCCTTTCATACATTTATCTGTTATACAAGAATGCATCTAATCATATCCTCCATTGTTATCAATGCTTTGTTTTCTGTTGTCCGTCAACTATGAGATTCATGAAATTATCAGTTTTTCCCTGTATTTTCTAATCTACTTCCGATAATATCTATTTGCTTGTTTAATAAATGGAGTCTTTCAGAAATTTTTATTGTGCATTTTTGCTTCATCGTTGTGGTAGTATATCGCATCTGTTCTCATAATCAAACTATATTGTTCATGAGTTTCTTTATCTGCATTGAGGATATCCTTCGCTCTAATTATTGTAACCTATTCTTCTTTTGTGTTATTTTTGGTTGTGCACACAATATATCATGATTACTGTTATGAAGTCGGTGCCAGGAATTTTTACATGCCTCTTTGCCTTTCTGAAATACGATGCTTGATTAGTTGAAATTCTTGTCTCTGGCTTTATGTGAAATAAATTAATTATGAATTAAAAGCGGCGTCCGTGGCTTATGTGTTGCGAGTCGTACTCGTAATTCCACTGCTGGCTGTGTGGATTTTTATCGTGGTATGGGGCGTCGCAGGTCGACTTAGACTAAACTGGGTACCAGGATGGCTGTCCTGGGGAAGTAGAGACGGCCGGCGTAATGCTGACCACATTACCCACCTAGTGCCGACGGTCGGAAAAAATATGGGCGCTCTTCCCATATACCCGATGCGCCTAAAGGCTTGATAAGGGAGCTTTACCTGCTTTTAATTACGAGTTAAGAACCGACATTATAACACTCGTGCCGTTCCCATAAGCCCTTCGTCCCCATCTTTAGTAGCAAGCGCAGAGTTCCAATTCCGATGGTACCAAAACAGTCTGAGTGTATGCTGTTCTTCCACTTCTTCCGAGTTTTCAACGTCGGCCAGATCCTTTGGTCTCTCCTGGCTACATAATTCTCTTCCCCTTCTCCCGAGTTTTCGGCGCCGGCCAGACCCGTTGGTCTCTCCTGGCTACATAATTCTCTTCCACTTCTCCCGAGTTTTCGACGTCGGCCAGACCCGTTGGTCTCTCCTGGCTACATAATTCTCTTCCACTTCTCCCGAGTTTTCGACGCCGGCCAGATCCGCTGGTCACTCCTGGCTACATAATTCTCTTCCACCGTAAGGATCTGGTTGTCCTTCGACCTGTTTACTCGCTGGCAAGAGGTCTTTGCAACATCTAGCGCGTCGTTTTATCAAGTTATCACCAAGTGGTGTTTAACCAACCAGTTCCTCCCACTGTTCGTTTCTCTACACACTAGCATAACCTGGATAAAATATCTAAAGAACGCTAACTGCCCACATTTAGGAAAGCTGTATTAGCATCATCATCATGCGGTCGGCGTCTGTGACCTAGCCGCTGCGAACGCGCTTCCTAATGCCTGGGTTCGATCCCAGCTGCAGACTATTCAACAACAGGCCGCTTTGCGTTGGTTGTGTCTGTGGGATCAATAGTCGACCACCCAGGAAGCAGTGGCAAACTTCTTTCTTCTTAGTTCTTTCTTTCTATTCTCGAGTGGAGCCTTGGCCCTAAACGAACTCATGCCAAGTCGTTCTGTCCTTCGCTATCGCATGCAGCCCTCCCCCATATCCTTTCCATCTTTTTAACTTCACTCTCCAGCTCCCTTCTCCATGTGGTGTTTTTTTTTTTTTTTTTTTTTTATTTTATTTCTATGCCCCCGTTGATTCCAGTGCACAGACATTCTAGTTATATTGTTCTCAGGTTTTCTCAGGGTGAATCCTATCCATCGCCATCGTCTTCTGTTTCACCTCTTGAATTTGTTCAGTTGTCTCCCAGAGCTCTACATTGGTGATTATGTCATACCATTTAATCTCCTTTATTCTGCGCAGGCACCAGTTAATGAATGTTTATAGTTAATTAGTAATTGTCTTAGTTGTTCTTGTTTCTGCTTCATACAACAGTACTAATTTGACATTAGAATTGAAAATTTAATGTTAATTTTATTTTTTTATTTTTTTTTTTATTTGATATCCTTACGTTTCCTAGGGCAGTGAAACTGCTGAACATAAATCTGCCTAGAAAAAACGAGTCCCCCCCCCCCCTTTTCTAACACACACACACACCCACTAACACTCACACACACACCCACACAAACATACCCACACACACACCAACACATACAAACACACACGCAACCACACACACACACATGTGCTGAGCTCGGTTGTGCAAAGTCTTGTAAATGAATCGCATCTAACTGTTTAATCATCATGCGCTGTATCTTGGTGATGGATTATGGACTTGGGCTGCAAACAGAATCAAAGAGTCGGCTGATGATACTTGAACGCATGCAGAATGAAGCAATGTGGATGGTTCTAGGATGAACAAGAGATACCCCAGTAGTATGTATGTAATAGAACCTTGCATTTCGAGCTACTGTGATTATCTTTAAAGAGTTCCTAGTAGTTTACACGTCAGAGTAGCTGCAAACATGAAACAACTCCTGCATGAAGGCTCAGGCAGAGCTAAAGGTCACAGACTGAAAAGAGGAAAGCCTTGAATGGCACAAGCCGAAGACACAATCTGACTTTTACATTCTTGGGAAACAAAATGGACGAGAAGAGGATTGTGTGGAAGTTCAAAAACCAGACATTGTATAAGCGAAGAGGTTCACTAACTTGACAAATGTATGCTAAGGTTGACCAAAATGTCATGCCTACTCGCCCACATTAGACTACATAAGTCAAACAAAAGTCTCCCGACAGAAAGTAGGTTACGTTCCATTTATAACTGTCCTGTACTGGTCTAACCTGCTGGACGTTATGGGTGTGCCGCTCTATTGTTTGCTTTCTGGGATGTCTTGCATTTACTTTTTTTTTTTTTATTCCGAGAATGAGAATGCCTGTGACATAGGTTTCGTCACTCTCTAAAGGGGTTGTGTGTTAGACCCAGTTTGTCGATGTTTTTGTTGTGTTAAAGGCACTGGAATGCTGACATATAGAAGACGCGATAACAACGGCATTGGGGGAAACACCCCCGTCACCTTGTTTCAAGTGGCTCAAGGTCGACCAATCAGAAGTGAGCTAAACTGAAGTTCGACCAGTCGGAAGTAAGCTAGTGTGGGCAGTACGTGGGTGGACTAACGTTTCTATTACTAACTACATGTTACTTCCTAATCGTTTTGTAGTACCCTAATATAACTGTGCCACAAGCAGCCTGACTGTGGAGGTCATGGCGGTGACCGAAGCAATAACATGGCTTGAGACTTTCACCTGCGCATGTTTTCTCGGGGATTCCATGAGTACGATCAAGTAGGTAGAGATGATGTGTGTCCTAAGACAGTGGTTGGTGTCTCTGGGGCGGCCGGAGCTTACAGAGATCAGTTACATTTTCGTGCCAGAGCATGCAGGCGTGAGGGGACATGAGCAAGCTGAGAGATGTGCGGGTACGGCTTCTGTGAAGGACGGACGAGCCATGGACCAGGCTGGTATTCTGAATACTCTACGAATAGTGAGACTGATTTATAAGGCAAATTATGTTTCTAAGCCACTACTCGGCCCATCCCTCAACGTTGACAGAGTCCTTTATTAATCTTCACCCATTTTTTTTATATTCTTCAGACATTCATAGTTTCAAAACAATCAAAATTACTGACACTTTTTGCCTACCATACAAAATAATACACTATTCTTCTTCTTCTTTGTTCGCCGGGTGTAGCATCATACGAAAAGTCCTGGTTGTTCATCCATTCACACTTTGTGCCAGGGCCTGTGTTGTGCGTGTGCAGCCGTTTTACTGACCTATTTTTATGCATTTGCTTGTTCCTTACCGCTCGGGACAGCTGAAAATCCGACTTCAAAGGAAGCCCCCAAATAGTCGACTCCTACGACATGCTTGTTGGGGAGACAGTGGGTCTATTCTTGCCCCCCCCCCCCCCGCACCCCTCCCCTCCCGATCCAATGGGACCTCGGATCTAAACACGGCAAATACACCAGTCAATCAAAAACACGACTAAATTTTTAAATACGTATATTAGCTGTACACTGGGCTACTCGTGTCTGTATTTGCTGCTTCGTATCGTAGCATAGGGTGGGGATGAATATGCTTTGTATGGGATGTTTCTTTGTGCAGATTTGAATCTCAATACAGCTTTACTGTACCGGAAATCTATTTCTTCGTCATTAGTACTTGTCCCATGTACTTGTTTCTCTGTCCCTAAACATTTGTAAGAGGGTACATTTGCAAAATCGCTAGGCTGAGAAATTCGTGCTTTGGGCCGAACAGAGCAAAAATAGATAAAACTGTGTGGAGTCGATTTCTTTTACTTTAACTTATTGTTACTGCTAAATTCGCGAATATTACGTGGTGAAACCTCAGTCTCTTCCACGGGGCAACTCTCGTACCGCCGAAAATCACGAAAAGGGTCTTTTTCTAAAGCGTCAACTGCGGGAATCTAACCCTATTGCATGTTGAGAATTGCATAGTAAAACAGTTCCCTAACCTATAAGCCACGGAACCTCACCGAGACTTTGAATTTGATGTCTTATGTCTTCGTGTTCGCAAGCTGTAAACTCCGGCGGAAAATTCTGGTTATTCAGTCATAACTGGACTTTAGTCTTGTTCCAGAACTTGAGTTTAGCGTGCACATCCGTTTTACAGATTGGGCTTTTTTATCTGTAGACTGTTGGTTCCTGACCTCTCAGGCTGAGGCACTTCGACTTTAAAGGAAATACTCCTAATGGCGCCCGCCTCGAATGCTGCAGGTCCCGGGTTCAGACCCCGTTGGAGGCTTGAATTTTTTCGCGTGGGTTTCTAATAATTTCCCCTGGTCTCTGGGTAGTAAGATTTGACGCCCGCGTGTATTATTGCGCACTTAAAAAAATCCCTTGGCAGTTGGAAATCGAAAAGAGTAGCCTAACGACGCTGCCCGAGCAAAATTTGGAGTTAAAAACCTACCCAAAGTATTTCAGGATCCTCTCTGGTGCAACGGAGTTCGTGCACTGCAGTGAGATTCTTCGGATTCAGGCTTGAGTTAGAACGGGACACTTATAAGTTACTACATTTGTGCCATGATATTGATCCGCTGTATAAACCTCCGCTGACTAAGCAAGTCATTCCAGGGGTAGAGAAAAGAAGAAGAAGAAGAAGAAGAAGAAGAAGAAGAAGAAGAAGAAGAAGAAGAAGAAGAAGAAGAAGAAGAAGAAGAAGAAAAGAAAGTATAAACCATAAGCGACTCCTAATTATTTGGCATTTACGACATGCTTGTAAGAGGGACGTTGTGTCTATCCCCGCCCCACCCACCCACTCACACACACACACACACACACACAGACACATTCACACACACAGACACACGCACACACACAGACACATGCATACACACAGACACACGCACACACACAGACACACGCGCACACACAGACACATTCACACACACACAGACACACGCACACACACAGACACATGCACACACACAGACACACGCACACACAATGAAGTTCCCTTAAACCCACACGGGGGGTAACTTGATGTCTTAATTGATGTGTATTTTTGTTTGTCACTACCAGATTCTGTGTGGGAGACAGGTTTTACCTGGCAGACAACAAGATCTTGTGTGAGTTCGACTACGAGGAACGGATGATGTTTGCAAACCTAGGCAGCACCGTCAACCAAGGTGGCAACCCAAACGGACTTTCAAATGGTATTCCTAGTTTCAGTAACGCCGCCGTGGCCGCTGGAGTACCTGGGGGAGGAGGAGGAGGAGGAGGTGGTGGTGGTGGAGGTGGAGGTGCTGCCCATAGCGGTATGGGACATTACGGTTACGCAGGTTATAATGCCTTGACCCAGATAAAGAGACAGACCCAAAGTCTTAGCGATGATGTCTCCAGTGGGTATGGAAGTCCTTCGCCAAACTCCTTATGACAATCAACACTTTTGTCCTTTGTTCAGTGAGTTACATTTATTAACCTTCCAGTGCTACCATGCCAGATTTTTTAGCAAAGGCTGGTCAAACATGCTCTGCTAGTGTTTCCAGACACATGCCAGTTTGCTCTTCTTCAAAATGAAGCCTGTACAGTTAAGCTTTTTTTTTTTTTCCTGCTTCTTTTGGAAATACTCAGAAAATGTCCATTCCGCTAGCAAAATATGATATTATTTTTGTTAAAATTCGACTAACCATTTAACCTTTAATTTTAAACAGGTTCTGATTTGTGGTCAGTTAATAAAAACAGCAGAAGCTGTTGTTTTAGAGCAGCGGTTCTCAATCTGTGAGTCACAACCCTTTTGTGGGACGAACGACCGTTTCACAGGGGAAAAGATATATTCACTAAAGTTAAGTAGCAACAAAAATAATGTTATGGTTGGGGGTCAGCACAGCATAAGGAGCTGTATTAAAGGGTCGCAGCTTTAGGTGGGTTGAGAGCCATTGTTCTAGAGCTACACCTGAGAGGTAGTTCTTTCCGTAAAAGGAGAAACTAGAGAATATAACAGTTGATGTTAGAGGAGGAGAGGTACAGCAGAAGGGGAAAACTAGAGAATATAACAGTGGATGTTAGAGGGGAAGGGGTACAGCAGAAGGGGAAAACTAGAGAATATAACAGTGGATGTTAGAGGGGAAGGGGTACAGCAGAAGGGGAAAACTAGAGAATATAACAGTGGATGTTAGAGGGGAAGGGGTACAGCAGAAGGGGAAAACTAGAGAATATAACAGTGGATGTTAGAGGGGAAGGGGTACAGCAGAAGGGGAAAACTAGAGAATATAACAGTGGATGTTAGAGGGGAAGGGGTACAGCAGAAGGGGAAAACTAGAGAATATAACAGTCGATGTTAGAGGGGAAGAGGTACAGCAGAAGTGGAAAACTAGGGATTATAACAGTGGATGTTAGAGGGGAAGGGGTACAGCAGAAGGGGAAAATTAAGAATATAACAGTGGATGTTATAGGGAAAGAGGTACAGCAGAAGGGGAAAACTAGAGAATATAACAGTGGATGTTAGAGGGGAAGAGGTACAGCAGAAGTGGAAAACTAGGGATTATAACATTGGATGTTATAGGGAAAGAGGTACAGCAGAAGGGGAAAATTAAGGATATAACAGTGGATGTTAGAGGAGAAGAGGTACAGCAGAAGGGGAAAACTAGAGAATATAACAGTGGATGTTAGAGGGGAAGGGGTACAGCAGAAGGGGAAAACTAGAGAATATAACAGTGGATGTTAGAGGGGAAGGGGTAGCAGAAGGGGAAAACTAGAGAATATAACAGTGGATGTTAGAGGGGAAGGGGTACAGCAGAAGGGGAAAACTAGAGAATATAACAGTGGATGTTAGAGGGGAAGGGGTACAGCAGAAGGGGAAAACTAGAGAATATAACAGTGGATGTTAGAGGGGAAGGGGTACAGCAGAAGGGGAAAACTAGAGAATATAACAGTCGATGTTAGAGGGGAAGAGGTACAGCAGAAGTGGAAAACTAGGGATTATAACAGTGGATGTTAGAGGGGAAGGGGTACAGCAGAAGGGGAAAATTAAGAATATAACAGTGGATGTTATAGGGAAAGAGGTACAGCAGAAGGGGAAAATTAAGAATATAACAGTGGATGTTATAGGGAAAGAGGTACAGCAGAAGGGGAAAATTAAGGATATAACAGTGGATGTTAGAGGAGAAGAGGTACAGCAGAAGTGGAAAATTAAGAATATAACAGTGGATGTTATAGGGAAAGAGGTACAGCAGAAGGGGAAAATTAAGGATATAACAGTGGATGTTAGAGGAGAAGAGGTACAGCAGAAGTGGAAAACTAGAGAATATAACAGTGGAATCCTGACATTGACGACTGATGTCAGATGTGCTCGGCTGTTAGCAAGGAAGATGAATTAAATTGGTAATAATGAGTCTGTTATAAAGAATATATTGCAAATCCTTTACCCCCTAAATACCGCAGTCAGAAACTTCCCTTCAATGAGCGAGAACCATATTGCATAAAAAGAGCTTTAATTTGTACTTGCAGCGTCGCTACTGTTGTATACACTGTTGTAAATTTCATGCTCTTGTTTGTTTTCTGTTTGAGTGTCTCTACATTTCTTTATGGCATGAGTTTACTGTGTCAGAGTTTGCAGGATCAGAGTTTAACACAGTGCACATCTGATAAGGAAAACTCGGCGGAAACCCCAAGAAATGGTTCTTTTTATCAGAAGTGTCTTTTTTTTTTTTTTTTGTGTTCAAGTAAGAGAAATTGTCGGGGATAAACCCACACAACAGAAATTGGTCACATCCGAGATCGCATTAAGCGGTTGTATGGTACTGTCATAGAATAATACTGTCAGAGTTTAGTACTGTCATACCCTATTGCTGTCAGAGTTTAATACTGTCATACACTATTGCTGTCAGAGTTTAATACAGTCACTGATTTTTACTGTCAGAGTTTGGTACTATAATATACTACTGTTGTCGGAGTGTAAAACTGTCACAGATTATTGCTGTCAAAGTTTAGTACTGTCATAGATTATTTATACTTGCACTGGTATTTGGCAGAACATCTTCAAGAACACAATAGCTACATAATCTGTCCGGGATAAACAGATTTAAATAAAAGAAAAGGGGACAACAATTGAGGCAGCCAAGGGGGAAAACTTGTCTTTTCTTAGAAGACACTCAAACTGATAATGTAGGAAAGGCAAGGAAGCGAGCATTTTTTCTGATAGCTAATATCTTGTGGAGTTAGTAGTCATGTCTCTCCACAACATTCTATTGTGTGTACTTCAATCAGTTTTGACACAGACGGTCTTCCATACCGTGTGGTGTTGGTAGTCATCTATCCACAACCGTCTGTCTTGTGTAATTAGTCAGTTCTGACACAGATGGTCTTCCATACCGTACACTGTTATTAATAATATATCCACAACTGTCTGTCTTGTGTACTTAGTCAGTTCTGACACAGATGGTCTTCCATACCGTGTGGTGTTGGTAGTCATCTATCCACAACCGTCTGTCTTGTGTACTTAGTCAGTTCTGACACAGATGGTCTTCCATACCGTGTGGTGTTGGTAGTCATCTATCCACAACCGTCTGTCTTGTGTACTTAGTCAGTTCTGACACAGATGGTCTTCCATACCGTGTGGTGTTGGTAGTCATCTATCCACAACCGTCTGTCTTGTGTACTTAGTCAGTTCTGACACAGACGGTCTTCCATATCATCTGTCATTAGTAGTCATCTATCCACAACCGTCTGTCTTGTGTACTTAGTCAATTCTGACATAGACGGTCTTCCATATCTTGTGTCATTGGTAGTCCTCTATCCACAACCGTCTGTCTTGTGTACTTAGTCAATTCTGACATAGACGGTCTTCCATACCTTGTGGTGTTGGTAGTCATCTATCCACAACCGTCTGTCTTGTGTACTTAGTCAATTCTGACATAGACAGTCTTCCATATCTTGTGTCATTGGTAGTCATCTATCCACAACCGTCTGTCTTGTGTACTTAGTCAATTCTGACATAGACGGTCTTCCATATCGTGTGTCATTGGTAGTCATCTATCCACAACCGTCTGTCTTGTGTACTTAGTCAGTTCTGACACAGATGATCTTCCACATCTTGTGTTATTGGTAGTATCTATCCACAACCGTCTGTTTTGTGTACTTAGTCAGTTCTGACACAGATGATCTTCCACACCTTGTGTTATTGGTAGTCATCTATCTACAACCGTCTGTTTTGTGTACTTAGTAAATTCTGACACAGTCTTCCATGTCATGATTTTAGAATGTCCACCATCTTCCCTCGTGGACTCCCTCTGCCTCTTCTCCTCTTGAACTTTCCCACTGTCACCATGTTCTGGAGTTTGCTCCTTCTAATAACATGACCAAAGAATGTAGATTATCTGATGAGTTCTCTTCATGAGTCCATTTCTTTCAAGACATCGGCATTTCTCTTTTGTCTGTCTGTCGACTAACTGTCCACGATTCACCTCCGTATATCATGGTATGATAACTAGGAACAAGTGCATCTGTTTCCAATGAATATGACGATTGGATATAAGATATTTGAATGTTATAAAATGATCAGAAAATATTAAAGAAAAGCGGGTTGTCAAAGCCAGAGTATTGATGTTTTCTCTGGCAGATAAAACTGTTATGATCCAACCATAAATGTCACACCAGGCTCTGAAAGAACAAAGCTACAGTGATGACCAAAAAGTTCAGACCACAAAGTAAATAACTGATTTGTTTCGACTATGTTGTTGTAAGGTAGTAGTGTATCCACTGCTATTCTGGGGCCACTAAAGGCAACCACTGCAGTCATAGTTCTGCTCTAAACAGATCTTTTGAGTGAAGACTTCTCATGGGATTGCTGGGATTTAGATGGGAAGAAAGAGATTGTTGGAGTTCAGATGGGAAGATAGAGATTGTTGGAGTTCAGATGGGAAGATAGAGATTGTTGGGATTCAGATGGGAAGATAGAGATTGTTGGGATTCAGATGGGAAGATAGAGATTGTTGGGATTCAGATGGGAAGATAGAGATTGTTGGGATTCAGATGGGAAGATAGAGATTGTTGGGATTCAGATGGGAAGATAGAGATTGTTGGGATTCAGATGGGAAGATAGAGATTGTTGGGATTCAGATGGGAAGATAAAATCAGCAATTCTAGATTACAACAAATGACAGACTTAAATGATGTAAATTTAGAAATCAAAAAACGAAAATGGAGGTGGATTTGACACGTCCTCAGAATGAAGAAAGAGAGACGACCCAGACAGGCAATGCAATGGACACCACAAGAACAGCGAGAAAGAGGCAGGCTTAGAGGCACGTGGAGGCCAACCTTTAAGGATGAACTCTAGGTTACGCGAAGGACAACACTGGAGATAGAAAGGATGGCTCAGGATCGAATTGAGTGGCAACAGTTTGTCTCTGCCTTCTGTGCCTGTGGGCTTGATGAGGACTGATTGATTAAAGCAGCTCTAAATGCGAAACTTTATAATGTATATTGTGAATTTATTAGTTATTTACTAAGTGGTTTGAAACGGTTGCCTACCACTGTAATTTGAAATGTTTCACTAACACCAAAGAATATTGTATACTAAAATTTAAAAGCCAACTGTGCTTTTCTCTGCATTATTTTGAAACTGTATATTTTGTTACTGTTATTTAAACTGTTTTCTCTCTCATATATTTTTTACATTAAACCTCTCTTTTCTAGTCGTTAACACTTTAGACCTTAACTGCTTCGCACTAGTCATCCAAGCAAAGAATTAACACTATGAAGAATTTTGTTACTTCAACGGTATAAATTTATAATGGAAATGGTCACGTGAAAGACCACTTCTTTATTTAGCATGCTGTGACTAAATGTAAAATATAGAGAACACATTCGATGGTTGGAATTCTGGGTAAAGACCAATGATGCATCGCTCAGATCTTTGGACTGTTAGAGTCAGTACACCCAGTACCATTAACTCTTATAGTTCTATATTTGCAACTGCAGATTGTCATTCTGTAACATAAAGTTTTAAATATATAGGGCTTTTGTTCTTTCTTGACTCAAAATAAAGTGGTAAGTTAACCCATCCTGTCTCATACCATCCTTCTTTTTTCTTCTTATTCTTTTTCAAATTCTTCTTCTGCTTCTTCTGCAATTTTTATTCAAATGGAAAATCGGCCAGCCGTTTTTTTTTTTTTTTTTACATCATTCTCTAATGTTCCTCTCCCTGTGTTTATTTTTTATTTTCACTGCCTCTATTCCTACGCCCGTGTCGTTTTCAATGCAGACATTTCAGTCATTCTCCACGTATGCCAAATCCAGAGCCAGCGCCTTTTCCTCATCTCATTGACTGGAATTTATTTATTTATATCTGCCTAAGCTCTTCATTGGTGATACAATCTCAGCATTGAATTTGCAGGCACAGACATCGACCAATGAACGCTTGAGAAGATTGTTGCCAATCCTTGTTATGGTCAGACGGTTACTTCCTGTTGGCTCATGCATTTGTGTCTGCTACTACTGTAACTCGTCCCATGGATAGATTTCATTCCTAAATCCACGTGTACTTGTTCATAATTCCTAAAACCCTCGGGTATAGAGTGGTACCTCCTTTTTCTTTTTCTTCTCCCTCCTCTTCTTTTTTTTTTCTTCTTTTTCTGCTCCTAATCTTCTTTTTCTTTTTCTTCTTCTTCTTCTTCTTCTTCTTCTTCTTTTTTCTTCTTCTTCTTGTTTCTTGTTTTCTTCTTCTTCTTCTTCTTCTTCTTCTTCTTCTTCTTCTTCTTCTTCTTCTTCTTCTTCTTCTTCTTCTTCTTCTTTTTCTTCTTCTTCTTCTTCTTCTTTTTCTTCTTTTTCTTCTTCTTTCTTTCTTCTTCTTCTTCTTCTTCTTCTTCTTCTTCTTCTTCTTCTTCTTCTTCTTCTTCTTCTTTCTTCTTCTTCTTTCTTTCTTTCTTTCTTTCTTTCTTTCTTTCTTTCTTTCTTTCTTTCTTTCTTTCTTCCCCCCCCCCCCAGCCCCTCCTCCCCGCCCTCATTTACTCGCTTTCTCCCCCCCCCCCCCCTATCGTTACCCGCACATATTTAATTTTGCAAAATTGAAGTCAAGTGCAATATCTGATTAAGAGTTGAACCCACTACTACCGAGGATAAAGCCACATGTGGCACTTCTCGACTTATAAGGTGTCGGAATATGTGTTTATACAGTGTATATTTTTCTTTTTGAATTTAACATCGGAGTTTTGTGATAACAATGTAAATGTATTTTCAATCTTATTAAAAACAATTTTGTGCCAGCTCCTTTAAGGAACCATGTCTTTTGATAACTTCCTGTGTCTATTGCTACGTACATTGTATAATCACTAACTGCTGTGCTGCTGTATTGTATGGTGTCTTGTTAAAACTTTTTTTTCTGCTTTCCGAGGCATATATTGTTGCTATATCAGCTCCAGTTTTATCATTCCTTTATCATACAAGATTTTAAATTAATGACACAATTGAGTGGTAAAAGTTGTAGGTATCATTTTGTTCAAAACAAAAGTTAATTGTTGAATGTTGAATTAAGAATCGACATCACAGCATTCGGGACACTCCCATAAGTGCTCAGTCCCCATTCTCAGCAGCCAGTGAAGAGTTCCAACTCCGATGGCACCAGTAACTGTCTTATCGTATAACCGTCTCATCCTTCCCCTGAGTGTTGAGCGTCGGCCAGATTCCCTGGTACCTCCTCGCAGCGCCATTATCCTTAGACCGTAATGATCCATCTGCGCCTCCGCACTGTTCACTCGCTCCCAAAGGGCCCTCACAATATATGTCATACATCAATTCACCACCATATGGTGCAGAGCCAGGTTAATTCCTGACAGATGGCATATGACACAATCAAGATTAGACATTGAGGGGGGAGGTGTTCAGCTGTGATCAAGATTGGACATTGGGGGGTGAGGAGTTCAGTTGTGATCAAGATTGGACATTGGGGGGTGAGGTGTTCAGCTGTGATCAAGATTGGACATTGAGGAGTGAGGTGTTCAGATGTGATCAAGATTGGACATTGAGGGGTGAGGGTTCAACTGTGATCAAGATTGGACATTGAGGGGTAAGGTGTTCAGCTGTGATCCTCATTCACTCTCCTTTCCCCAGTTTACCTGTTGTCGAGGGAACCTTTTATCAGGGAAAAGTTTAAACACGTGACATAAATACATTTAGACTTAACTGATACTAAGAAAAAAGAAAGTGGAATGCAGTATATTCTTAAAATAAGTTTGATTCTGCTTCCTTCTGTCACTCCCGCCTTGCTTATTCTTTCTCATGCCGCCTTCTTTCTGATTGCACTTCCCTTTTCTTATATTCCTCTTCTTCTTTTTTTTGGGGGGGGGGGGGGGGGGGGGGGGGGGGGGGGAGGGGGGCTTCTCCTTCCTTCCTTCCTTTTATTTGTCGATGCCTCTATGTCATATACATTTCTTTGCTACTTCTGTTACTTTGATTATTTCTGCATTATACACGCTGTTCTCTTTTACTTTTATTAATTTTTTTTTTCGACATCTTTTACTTCTTCCTTTTACTTTCTTTTTTCTTATTTCTCCCTTTTCCATTATCAGTTCCTCGTCATTCTTAACTTCTTCCGGCTCTTTCTCTTTTCTTTTCCTTGCTCCTCCGCTCCCATCCCCTTTTGTTTCATCTTCTGTCTTTTAGTTTCTTCTGATCTCTCCGCTCTCTCTCTCTCTCTCTCTCTCTCTCTCTCTCTCTCTCTCTCTCTCTCTCTCTCTCTCTCTCTCTCCTGTTTTTTCCCGTTTGGTGACCTTTAGTTAGATTGCCCTGGCCAAGCGACCAAGTTACTAACCGCTGTTTCCATCATCGCTTTACTCTATTAACCCTAAAATATATGGAAGGATGTCCAAGAACGCTCCAGATAGCCTGAAGCCACACAATAGAGCAGAGGTTCTCAAACTGGGTGCCGCGGAGGGAAAAAAAGTTTTAGAATGCCTACAAAAGAGATATAATGGAATGTGAATCATAGGAGAAGAATCTTCGAGCCTGTCAGGAGTCGAACCTGGAATCTTCTTATCCCTAGTCAGGCGCGTTGTCCTTTGCGCCACAGGCCTACATATACTGGAATTAGAACTCGTTATAACACTCAAGCAAAGATAGATAGTTAGTTGCATGTCCTTTGCAATAGAGACAGTACAACCAACCGTAGCCGTTTTTGCTGTTTGTGATGTAACTAGGCACATTTACTTTCAGTAGTTTGCCATTGCTACTAAACGGTCAGCTGTTGATACCACTGTTGAAGAAAACTCAGGGCGGTCTGTTGCCAAATTGCCCGTTTGAGATTGCTGTACAAGTTTGGGATTGCTGTACAAGATTGGAATTTGCTGTGCAAGTTTTAGGATTTGCTGTACACGTTTGGGATTTGCTGTACAAGTTTGGGATTTACTGTACAAGTTTTGTGATTTGCTGTACAAGTTTGGGATTTGCTGTACAAGTTTGGGATTTTCTGTACAAGTTTGGGATTTGCTGTACAAGTTTGGCTTCCTTGTTGGACTTGTTGCCACTTTTCCGTCTTTCCAGACGATAGTGGTACGATAGGCTATAGTGACATATTAGAGTCGCATCCTTTGGCGATGGCGAGTGAGATTTGTAAGACCTGCTCGTGTTCGGAAAAGCCCTTTTCATAGCACCAAGCCACGACAGTATTGAAGAGACCATATGTAGCTCAGGCAGCATGATCGGCTTGCCTTGTTTACTCCTAAGAAAAGGTAAAACCAATACGTTTGGAACAAAGAATGCTGCAGAAGCTGCCAGATCAGAAGAGCAGTGTTATGTCTATGTGGGAGCTTCCTTTCTGTTTAACCAGTATGGCATCATCTGTCCCGATAAGTAGAGTCAGTACTACAAGAATTTCTGAGAAGAAAAGTTGAACTGTTCAGCTAAACTCGTAACTTTATGGAGACCTATCACACAACGTCCAAACATCAGTATCAACTTTCACTGTAATATTTTGTGCTGACCAAAAAGCTGAAGGTAAAATTAAGAGAATGCTTACAAAAATATCGTTATTTTAGTTGATTGAAATGTTGATATTTAATCAAAATGCAAGCTGGCAAGTTACTGTGTGTACTATGACTGATGTAATGCAGATGAGCCAGGTTTTTGTTAATTAAAAGCCAGATATTTATTTTGCAGCGAATCTCAAAGGGTGTGATCGCTCTATCAGATTGGATTGTTTTTTCTTTTCATGTGTTTCTTAAGAAGAAAATAACAGAAAATAAAAGTATTTATGTTTATTTTTCTCATGATTTCATCTCTGGTATTTATACTGGCAGAAGAATTCTCGTAATTAACTAGACTTTTATCTGGAATTTCCGTTTTACTTTTATACAGTTGTGAGTTGAATGCTGGGTCCATTGTAGCTGTCTTTGATTTACTCAAGAGATCGCAGTGTGGGTCCGGCCCCAGTTGGTTGGGATGGCGGGAGGGAGGATGCACCCACCACCCCGTTACACAGATATCATAGAAGGATGACTAATTATGAGTTTGTTTAAATTGGATTTGTTAGTTAGTTAGTTAGTTAGTTGGGTTATCATTATTGCACTCCGGACATGTCCATAGGTGCTCAGATCCTCCCCTCAGTATGAATCCCAACGTCCGATGGCTAATAGTACCAGTTCTATGTTGATTAACAAATCTTCTGACGTGTCCGGTGTGCGTCTCGTTTTTTGCTGTGCCGATCTTAATTCCCAAGTCTGCCATTCTGGCGAGTGATGTGGATTCACTGCCACCAAAGTCCTCTATCCTTCCCATTTCTCTGAGGGCATTGATAATATCAGCATGATCCATAGGCCGACCGTCGGTAGTGATAGCAGATCCAGCCAGCCTGTCAGCTCTTTCATTTCCATCGACGCCTGCGTGTCCCGGAACAAAAATAAAGGTGACTCCTCGCACAGTGGACTTCTGAATTGATTCAAGCCATTGTCTTCGCACTGAACCTGCCTGAACCCTCCGGATCATACTCATTGAATCACTGAGTATACATATGCGGGTGTATTTTTGTGTTTCAAGCCAGGCAAACGCTTGCGTCACTGCCATCACCTCCATCGTCATGCTGCTGGTTGTCATGGAGAAGGCGCCGTTGGCTTCTTTGACTGTTCTGCCCGCTGAGCGTGCTGTAAATGCCCATGCGCTTCTTCTTTGGCGTATAACGGATCCGTCTGTATAGATTAGTGCATCTGCTTCGTCTGAATTTTCACCGATGAGAGCGTTGACCTCTGCATTAACAGCAACAGGATTCTCTTCTCTACATCGCCTGTTGAGTGTGACAATACAGGAAAATGTACAAATAAACGCCTGAGTCACAGGTATCCATTCTGCACCAGGTATGATGTCGGTTAGGCTGCATATTTGCCTAATAACATCTTCTGCCCGACCTAGCCACGGTGTAAACAGCCACAATGGCGGCACGCTTTTTCGTCCGTTGAGGCGAATGGCGCAAATTGGATTTGCTGGGTCGAAAGGCGATGACCTTGCAGCATAGCAGTATACCACAAAACAGCCATCATTTTAACTCTTTTAGTCCCATAACTTTTCGCAGAGGTTGCTTAAGGAGAGAAATAACCCCTATTTTAAAAAAAAATCACGAGTATACACATTTCAAAGTGGCAACTTGGAATGCGTGGCTTCTTTCGTATTCTATGACCAAATGCAACCCACACAAAAAAGTAACAGAACATATTACGCAAAGTTTAGGGTTTATCGGACTTGGTGCGCTGCTTAGGGGGAAAAGAGTTAATGGTGAAGGCGGAGAAGAAGGACAAAGAGGAAAAAGAAAAAAAAAACTAATGAAGAACACAGGACTGCAAAAACTGACCTATGAGCAGGTCTGCAGGGGAAAAAACGCCAACAGTCCGACAGAAAATGATCTGCCAACAGACGCCCTGAAAATGAGCTGTGGGCAGGAAGTTTGTAAATAGCCAGTCAGAAATTGTTTTTAAAACGGGCCCCAGAAAAAGACAACGATCTATGAATAGGTAACTGGAAAATGAGCTGGAAACAGTCCTAAAGAAAATGATCTATGAATAGGTACCTGGAAAATGAACTGGAAACAATCCTGCAGAAAACATATTGTGTAAACAGGACTAGAGAAAATGAGCTGTTGGCAGGGCTGCAGGCAATGTTTTGTGAACAATGCTACAGAAAATGAGCTGTCGCAACACGCACACGGAAAATGATATATAGTTACTTTTGCATTTTTTTTTTTTTTTTTCAAGCAGAAAGGCAAGATGTTTACATGTTTCTTTCTTCTGGTAAAACCGTATTGATTGAAGCAAGCAAACAAGGATTAGCTCGCTCTGTACAATCTGTACTATTGTATACTTGTGAATCATGGACATCAAGCAGGCATACTGAGAAAGATGTAATTAAAATGAAATAACTTAAGAAGATCAAAAGAATATAAAGACAGACAAATACAAACACAAATTTGAAAATGTGCGCGATTCTAAACATCAATTAATAGTGATTTGATTTCATTTGATTTGATTCAAGAGCTGACATCACAGCACTCAGGGCCTTCCCATAAGCGCTCAACTCCCATCTTCAGCAGCCAGCGAAAGGTTCTGATACTAATGGTAAGATAATAATAGCAGGATTGGTTAGGCATGTTAGGAGAAGTAACCTTAGCAACTTAAATATGGCTGGTGGAGAAAAGGCATTTTAATTTGCAATTTCAAATTAGTAACAGTGCAGCGAAAACAATATTAATGAAAACATAATCTAAACTGATCAAAAAATCAAAATCCAAACAACTTATTTAAAAATCAAATTTTAAATTAAAACTAAAATTAAAATATTCAGTTCCTACTTAATTTATCTTTGTAAAAGTACGTTTACATATTTCCACATTTCATGTCTGTAATAACTTTATTTAATTATGACTCCCTTTGTAAAGCTTTATTTTCTTCTTCTTTGAAATGTTTAACGATGTTTATCTTCTAGCATACTCTCTTTGTCTAATTTGGAATAAGTGTAAATGTTTATGATATAATTTCTTTTTCTCTTGGGGCTATAGTTTACTTCCTTTTTTGCTCCTTTCATCTTAAATTGGCTTGTTTATTCTGAAATCTGTATCAGTCATGTATCCAAAAGAAGATACGTACACTATCGTTTAGGTATAGTTTTTCTCTATACACTCACCAAAGAACATGAGAGAAAACTTATCCGCGAGTGATACAAAATATTTTAGAAAGTCTGCGAACATAAATCAGAAGAGATCGTGCAAGACGTGAAGACATTAGGTTAAGGTTAAGGTTAGTTGCGCATCCTTTACAGGACGTTGCAGAACCAGCCCCAACTGCCCCTGGCTGTTGTGGGGTTTTTTTAGGCAAATTTACGTCCAGTAGTTTGCCATTTGCTACTGGACGGTCGGCTTTCTTGATACCACTGTCGAAACCAACGCAAGGCGCATGGCCCGCAGCTGGGATCGAACCTGGCATCCCAGCATTACGAAGCGTTCGCATCGACTCAGCCACAGAGCCGACTGAAGACATAAGAAAATCTATTAAACATTACCTATCGCTATATTCATAGAGAAAGAAAGGCTTGAATGGTTTTGACCAGCTAATGAGAATGAACACAACGATTCTGTCAGTTAGAACATAATCCACGAAAATTGAAACATAAAATGGCAATCTAGAAGACGATGGCTTCAAGGGGTCACTGACCGGCGAAGACTTCATAACATGACAGAATACCAAACAGCCGAGTAGGCCCTGGTTCGGCTACCTATCATCTGAAATGCGACATAGCGCAACAATACTCATATTGACAACAAAGGAAGATATTTGCCCCTTGAACTTTTTTTTTTTTTTTTTTGTCTATAGGTAACATCCTTACCCGCACAAGACTCCATTTTATTTTAGTTTATTGTTTTGCAGTTAAGGGGTTAACGTAGTTATCTTCTTAGAAGGTTGAACGGAGTATCTGGAAGGTGGTCACTGTGTGACCTACTTTCTAGGATGTGGATCTTGGCGTCGCAGGGTGTTCAGATCTTCAGGTATCAGCTCGAGAGGGGAGCATTTATAACTCAGTCGGCCGGCTTCTCTTGTTTTCCAGGAAGAAAGTAGGTTAGTTGCGTATCCTTTACAGGACGTTGCAGAATCAACCCCAGCAGCTCCTGGCTGTTGTGTGGTTTTTCTAGGCAAATTTACATACAGTTGTTTGCCATTGCCTTCTACACGGTCGGTTCTCTTGATGCCACTGTCGAAACTAATGAAAAAGGCGTATGGCCCGCAGCTGGGATTTAAACGGAAGAGCCAACCACAGATTACGTTAAAGAAATGTAAAACAATATTTTGTGAGCGATAGTTTTAAATTCTGTGTCTCAAATAAAACATAATGAGACACGACCTGTGCCTGTTGTAGGCCTGGTATCATGTATACCGCCCAGGTATGTGATTTTTTTTTTTTTTTTTTTTTGTAAATCTTTATGTACATTTTATGTAAATTTGACTTTATTCATATGTATGACTTTTATCACTGTTGCATAAACGTTATCGGGTTGTTATTTGGCAGTTATGTGATTATAATTTTGAAATCTCTGTTTGTTACTTTCCTTCTTGTCAATTGTTTAAAATCGTGTTTGATCTTGTGGTGGCTGGTGTAACATGTTCGGTGTCTGTATGTATGTGGAAATATATGGTCCTCGTTGCCATTTAGTGCTGTGTGGTCATTGCCGGCACCTTCCGCATTTCTACGATAGTGTATGGCGCAAATTAATAAATTAAAATAGCTGGGAACAATCATATCATCAGATGGACAATGTGTGACAGAGATTAAAAAGCAGAATAGATCAAGCGAAGGCAGCATTTCAGAAAATGAAAAATATCTGATGCAATAAATCGCTCTCATTTAATTTCAGAAAGAGAGTGATTAAATGTTACATAGAACCTTTTTTGCTGTATGGCAGCGATTCTTAGAATGTACGTGAACAAATTAAGACAATTAGCAAATTAGGAAGCAACAGAGATGTGGTTTCTGAGACAAATGTTACGAATACCTTGGACGGTCAAATTAACGAACAACGATTGTTAGAAAGAAGCTAATGAAAGTAGAACAGTATATACAACAATAAGAAGAAAACAAACACTGTGCTTTGGCCACGTAATGAAAAGAGAGGCATTGGAAAACATCGTGACAACTGGAAAGATCAGAGGAAAGAGGAGTAGAGGCAGACCAAGAGAGACGATGCTGAATGGGCTGAAGCGATCGCATAGAGGGATATTATCAAGAGAGCTGTTCCAGTCAACGCCAACTGACAGGGCACATGATGACTATGATGTATTTGACGCGTTCATTTGAAACCCGTTCCAATGGCTTTATTACAAAAGCATGGAAGCAATTTCAAAAAGTGTCGCAGAATTAAACCCAGTTTTCATTTTGAATGAATTATTCACCATGCGTTGGTCAGAAAAGAAGTCGCCGTAGGCTTTTAGGCAAACATTCCACTGGGGTGCAACAGCAGGCTGCATAGCCAGAGGCGGACCAGGAAAGAGATGGGTGGATGGAGTAAAAGAGACACGACTGAAACCCAATATTAAATTAACACCATAGAAGAAAACTAAATTTTCTAACTTCTCTTTTGAATGAATGAATGAATGAATGAATGAATGAATGAATGAATGAATGACAGAATGAATGAATGAATGAATGAATGAATGAATGAATGAATGAATGAATGAATGAATGAATGAATGAATGAATGAATGAATGAATGAATGACAGAATAAATAAATCCGTCAATCAAGAATTGGTATCACTCAACTCAGGACATTCCCACACATGCACCATCCCCTTGTTCAGTAGCCAAACGAAGAGTTGACATGCAAATATTATGTATTAAACACCACTACGGATTGGGGTGAGGGAATAAAGCAGAAGGCGTGGTACAGAGAAGGAGGGGCAGGAGCCAATCAGCGTGAAGGTGGGCACACAATGTAAGTGATTCCTTGGGTGGGGATGTACACAAAACAGGAGAAAAGGCGAGGGACCGAGTTTCCTTCAGACAGACCATGATGGGAGCGACGTTCTGCAATGAGCCTGCTACGTGATGATGACTACCAGTATAATTGAACTGAACCCTGGCCATCGGGCTATGGCTTCCCGGGCCGAAGGTCGTGTGTTCGAATCTTTGCAGATGCAGGCCGGGATTACTTGCTTAGTTAACCTCTGCATCCAAGTTGAGCCAGCTTAAGAGTGTCTGAAAATGTTTGTGTTTTTTTTTTGGGGGGGGGAGGGGGGGGGGGGGGGGGTCGTTTTTCTATCTTCAAGCCTTTAAACCAGTGGTTCTCAACCTTTAGGTAGCGACTCTTTTTTTTTTTTTTTTTAGTCGAATGACCCTTTTACAGAAGTCGCTTAAGACCATCGCAAAACACATATGGTTGAAGTTTTGAAGTCGCAAAGAAAATAATTGTTTAGTTGGGGGTCGCCCAGTATGAGGAACTGTTAAAAAGGGTCGCGGCATTATGAAGGTTGAGAGTCACTGCTTTAAACCAACTGGTTACCCCTTAACTTCTTCAATCCTTCTTTCAGAACAGATTAATAAAAAGGCCGGTTAGCTTTATGACAGCTATCGTGCAGTCCACATCTCTCTGTGTAGCACACTCTTGTGTCTTCGTTGAGGTCTGAATGGGCCAGGTTGCTTCTCTGTTAGCAGCAAACAGTCTACAGTGTTGGAGAACATGCTCAGCATTTTCAGGTTCCATCTCCGTGTTTCCTACACTGAAAATCTTGAATACAAGTATGCTGTCGAAGTCTGTTATGCTTTGTCTTTAGACTAAATGTAACACGTTGTCCGCGAGTCTTTGGGGAGAAATTATGGTGTGGGTATCCAGCCACTTTACAATATAATTAGCATGTCTTAGCACTGAAACACACTGGGGCATATTAATAATAGAAGATCAGGCAAAAATCACATGGAGAAGGGAGCTAAAAAGTGAAGTTAAAAAGATGGGAAGAGTTGCCTGCGATAGCGAGGGATAGAACGACTTGGCCTGAGTTGGTTAAGGACCTAGACTCCAAAAGAATCCAGCCACCTTTCTTGAGTACTAGATTGTAATTAATTTCATAGTCTCCTGGTGGGCTCAGCCATTGTATGATTGCATCGAGTCATCGCCGCTTCTAACCTGTCACTCCGCGATGTCATTGCCTTCCGTACCACAGTGACCTGAAGTCCGCAGCAGGACAAGTTTTTTTTCTGTGACAAGCAAAATGCGCCACCCCATGGGAGAGATGAAACAGCCCCTAAAAGAAATAGAAGTAAAAGATCCTTATCCGCGCCTTTATGTATATTGGGCATATAGGGCTAGATCTATATTTTTATAGACCAAACGGCACAAGATGGGTGATGTGGTCAGCATCACACCGGTTGCCTTTACTTCCGAGGACTGTACCCGGTACCCACTCAAGAATGGGTCGACCTGGGAGCCAAGGTCATTTTTGAGAAAAGTCCAGCTCCAACAGGAAGTGAACCCACGATCTTTCTATCCTCAGGCGAGCGTCTAGCTGCTACGTCAAGGCGACTCCCACTAATGATAATAATAAAATTGTATTATGATTACTATTGCACTATTAAATAAGGTTTTACAGATGCGTGCCGTTCATTTCCACCGGGCATCTACAGTCTGGATGGCCGACCAACAGGACGTAAAAGAGACCAGATTTTCTCCACAAGACTTGCATCTTCACCAGTAGAGAGACAATGTGTGATATTCAGACTAAGGAAATGGCAAAACAGACTTCGCCAACATACACATATTAAAGACTTTCGGTGTAGAAAACACGGAGATGAGTCCCGACAAGATTCGCAGCAAGTACGCACATTTAATGAATAAGACAGCTGCCATGGTATAACATTTTGTAAACTAAAATAGCCCTTTCAAAAACAGTAGTGCATCGCGCATAACATGCTAGCCTAACATATTTACACACCCCTCGCTTTACTTCCTGTGACATTACCGAATACCCTATTATGCTAAGTCGACCTTGAAACCATGGTCAATTTTGGAATAGAAAAATTCGATTCGATAAGTGTTTGAACCTAAGACCATCGGGCCATTATGCGAGCATCTACCTACAACGCTCTACTACACCAGCCTACCACCCTCTCACTCCACCCTCTCACTCAACCCTCTCACTCCACCCTCTCACTCCAACCTCTCACTCCACCCCTTTTTCATATTCCTACCGTAAATTACTGAGCATGTTACTACTTTCCAGAAACCAGGTTGGACGAGGGAAAAACATGTCTTAAAAACAAACGAAACAAGTATTTTACAATATCGCTCAAACAAAAAAACAAAAAATTACAGAAACTCGACAATGAAGACATAATTACCAATTACAGCCCCTATAATTTTCTTTTAAATAAATATTTACCCAAATATTTAATTGTAATTTCGTTTATTCAATGAATTCGTTTCTCATTAATATAATTGCTTATTTATTTAAATTCGGTAACAAATTGATCCGGGCGTTTGTGCAACTGATGTTGTTTTGTAATTTGTGGATCAATTTGCGATACTCGGGTGGGGCGCCGAAACTAACAAAATGTGGGGGAGGGAGCGGTGGTAGGGTGAGATACCCACATATGATTGCAGGTTACATGTGGCCGTTACATGCGTCTTACTAATAACTTCCTTAAGGGTTGAACTGGGTATCTGGTCTTGTCCTGTTAGTCTGCCACCAGCACTAAGATTTTTGATTTTTTGTTTGACCTTGTCACAATTTCGGGTCCTGTTGGTTGACCATTTAGTCTGTAGGTACCTAGTGGAGATAAACGGCACGCACGTGTAAAACCGTATTTACGAGTGCAATAATAATAATAATACACATTATTAATGTTATTTTTAGGGGCTGGAAAAAATATAGTGATATCCTTTTTTTAAATTCTAAATCCTTAAAGAATACTCAAAAACATAACCCGTATACGTGATTGTATTGATAACAACCCAGAGGTTCTTAAACTGTAGGTCGCGACCCCTTTGGGGTCACAGGGTCGGCTAAGAATATCGGGGGGAACAACATGTTCCCTGTAGTTAAGAAGTAGCAACGAACAGAATTGTATGATTGGGGATTCCCACAACATGAGGAACTGTTTTAAAGGGTTGCGGCATTAGGAAGGATGAGAACGACTGACTTAACCCTTTGCGAATTTTCGGGAGAAGGGGGGGGGGAGGGAAGTCTGAGCCCTGTACAAATTATTGGGGGAGGGGGTGCACGAGGGGTCCGGGGCACGCAGGTTCGGCGCCTATGTCTGAGGAATCCTCCGTTTCCAATTGTGGATTTAAGACAGCAAACAATATAGCCAAACAGTGGCTGCTGTTGGCGATGGTAACATGTCTTGCCGTGTGTGTGTTAATGACCGTTTGTCTGTTTTGATGTGGGGCAGGTACGTGGCTGTCGCTCTGATTCCACTTTACTGATCGTGCGCAGACCATCAGGAAGAGATAAGTAAGTAAAGGACCCTTTTCCGTGCCTTCAAGCGCACAGGGTATATAGGGCAAGATCTATATTTTATAGACCAAACGGCACTCGGTAGGTGATGAGGTCAGCATCACACAGGCCGCCTTTACTTCCTAGGACTGTACCCGGTACCCACTGAAGCTGGGTCAACCTGAGAGAGAAGGTAATTTTTGAACCAAGTCCGACCCCTGTTGGGACCTGAACCAACCACCTTCCGATCCGCAGGCGAGCGCTAGCCACTAGACCACGGCGGCTCTGATCAGGAAGAGATATCTAACCAGAATCAAACCAGCTTCAAATGATAATAAACACAAACGACAAGTTAACGTTTCGGCTAGAGAGCCTTCATCAGCACATTACATGAATAGGAATCAATCACTCAATCGTCTCCACTGTGAAGGTTGGCTGCAATGGATTTCCAACACGCTCTGTCTCTTGTCCTGGTTGTACACTCTCTCAGACTGCTGTCCGTCATTCTCTTGATGTTATCCTCCCACTTTTATTATTGCCCACCTCTTGCTGTCTTGCCTTCGACCCCCCCCCCCCCTTTCCAGTAAGATTATTAAAAGTGTGTTATGTATTTTAATGTGGCCGAAGTATTTCAGTTGTCTTTTTTTTTTTTTTTTTTTTCCAGTAATTCTCTTTTCATTCATGGTCTTTCCAGACCGTCTGTATTTGATTGTTTTTGTTTCTATGAAATGTGGCATGTTCTTCTAAATATCCACATTTCCAGGGACTTGTAAATATACAACACCACACATGTGAACAGTAATACGCAACATCACTTAACTGAAGTATTTCCAAGATGAATCAAACGTCAGTTTAGCCAGTTGAATCCCTGACACGCGGGTGACCAATGACAATAGTAGCCTGAACAAGTCGCATCTGAAAAAAAAAACTGTTAGATAAAACTGTGTCGGATGTTACGCCCCTATGCGAACTGGAGCCCACTAGATATATAAGGCTGTTCATGAGAGACTTACGGACTCTATCGGAGTAGCTATACGTGATGGCCGTTACCTCCACCTTATTGAGAAGATCAACCATTTTGCTGTGTGTTGAATTTTGTTTCTTCTTCTTATAGTCCATGCAGTGTGCCGTTGGCAGTTATGTCTATCCACAATCTTCAGTATCGTGTACTTCCAATCAATTCTGAATCAAATGACGTTCAATGCTATGGTGTCAAAACTGTCCTAGTATCTTTTCTCTCAGTCTCCTTCTGCCTCTCCTTCCTCCAACTTTCCCACTGTCTCCCCGTACTCCAGTTTTCTGCTACTCATGACATGACCAGACGTGTAGATCGCCTCCTTCCAATGTGGATAATCAGCATTGCTCCTCGCGAGTCGGTTTCTTTAAAGAAATCTATATTACTTTTTTTACCTGACCAGTGTATTCTCATCATTCTTCTATAAAACCCCGTCTTAACTCCACATATAATTTTTTTCCAATTCTCAGTTCTTTTTCTTCTTCTTCTTCTTCTTCTTCTTCTTCTTCTTCTTCTTCTTCTTCTTCTTCTTCTTCTTCTTCTTCTTCTTCTTCTTCTTCTTCTTCTTCTTCTTCTTCTTCTTCTTCTTCTTCTTCTTCTTCTTCTTCTTCTTCTTCTTCTTCTTTTTCTTCTTCTTCTTTTTCTTTTCTTCTTCTTCTTCTGTCATCTCACTGATACAAGGTTGTAGCTCAGTGTCTTGGTTTTGTCGTCTCACTGTTACCAGGTTGTAGTCCAGTGTCGTGATTTCGCCATTACACTGATACCAGGATGTAGCCTAGTGTCGTGGTTTTGTCGTCTCACTGATACTAGGTTGTAGACCAGTGTCGTGATTTCGCCTTTACACTGATACCAGGTTTTAGCCCAGTGTCGTGATTTTGTCGTCTCACTGTTACTAGGTTGTAGACCAGTGTCGTGGTTTTGTCGTCTCACTGATACCAGGCTGTAGCCCAGTGTCGTGGTTTTGTCGTCTCACTGATACTAGGTTGTAGCCCAGTGTCGTGGTTTTGTCCTCTCACTGATACTAGGTTGTAGACCAGTGTCGTGGTTTTGTCGTCTCACTGATACTAGGTTGTAGCCCAGTGTCGTGGTTTTGTCCTCTCAATGATACTAGGTTGTAGACCAGTGTCGTGGTTGTCAGTGTTTGTTTCGCGCCTCTCGGGTTTCTCGAGTGATGGTTGTGTTCATCTTTTCGCAGGTATCAGCTACACCATTTATCTTTCTCTTTCTTAGTTTTCTTCTCGCCTTTCTCCCAAAAGTTCTTTTGTAAAAAGTCTCATATGCAGTCTGTTCTCTCTGCATTGTCACTAGATGGCTGAACCATTTCGATCTTTGCCTCTCAGTATAATCCAGACATGGTCTTATGTCCATTATTCACTTTTGTATATCAGGATAGAATTTATTTATAAATATATAATTTATTTATTTATAAAATAGCCCTTTCAAAAACAGTAGTGCATCGCGCATAACATGCTAGCCTAACATATTTACACACCCCTCGCTTTACTTCCTGTGACATTACCGAATACCCTATTATGCTAAGTCGACCTTGAAACCATGGTCAATTTTGGAATAGAAAAATTCGATTCGATAAGTGTTTGAACCTAAGACCATCGGGCCATTATGCGAGCATCTACCTACAACGCTCTACTACACCAGCCCACCACCCTCTCACTCCACCCGCTCACTCAACCCTCTCACTCCACCCTCTCACTCCAACCTCTCACTCCACCCCTTTTTCATATTCCTACCGTAAATTACTGAGCATGTTACTACTTTCCAGAAACCAGGTTGGACGAGGGAAAAACATGTCTTAAAAACAAACGAAACAAGTATTTTACAATATCGCTAAAACAAAAAAAAACAAAAAAATTACAGAAACTCGACAATGAAGACATAATTACCAATTACAGCCCCTATAATTTTCTTTTAAATAAATATTTACCCAAATATTTAATTATAATTTCGTTTATTCAATGATTAATTCGTTTCTCATTAATATAATTGCTTATTTATTTAAATTCGGTAACAAATTGATCCGGGCGTTTGTGCAACTGATGTTGTTTTGTAATTTGTGGATCAATTTGCGATACTCGGGTGGGGCGCCGAAACTAACAAAATGTGGGGGAGGGAGCGGTGGTAGGGTGAGATACCCACATATGATTGCAGGTTACATGTGGCCGTTACATGCGTCTTACTAATAACTTCCTTAAGGGTTGAACTGGTTATCTGGTCTTGTCCTGTTAGTCTGCCACCAGCACTAAGATTTTTGATTTTTTTTTTTTGACCTTGTCACAATTACGGGTCCTGTTGGTTGACCATTTAGTCTGTAGGTACCCAGTGGAGATAAACGGCACGCACGTGTAAAACCGTATTTAAGAGTGCAATAATAATAATAATACACATTATTAATGTTATTTTTAGGGGCTGGAAATAATATAGTGATATACATTTTTTTAATTCTAAATCTTTAAAGAATACTCAAAAACACAACCCGTATACGTGATTGTATTGATAACAACCCAGAGGTTCTTAAACTGTAGGTCGCGACCCCTTTGGGGTCACAGGGTCGGCTAAGAATATCGGGGGGAAAAACATGTTCACTGTAGTTAAGAAGAAGCAACGAACAGAATTGTATGGTTGGGGGTTACCACAACATGAGGAACTGTTTTAAAGGGTTGCGGCATTAGGAAGGTTGAGAACGACTGACTTAACCCTTTGCGAATTTTCGGGAGAAGGGGGGGGGGAGGGAAGTCTGAGCCCTGTACAAATTATTGGGGGAGGGGGTGCACGAGGGGTCCGGGGCACGCAGGTTCGGCGCCTATGTCTGAGGAATCCTCCGTTTCCAATTGTGGATTGAAGACAGCAAACAATATAGGCAAACAGTGGCTGCTGTTAGCGATGGTAACATGTCTTGCCGTGTGTGTGTTAATGACCGTTTGTCTGTTTTGATGTGGGGCAGGTACGTGGCTGTCGCTCTGATTCCACTTTACTGATCGTGCGCAGACCATCAGGAAGAGATAAGTAAGTAAAGGACCCTTTTCCGTGCCTTCAAGCGCACAGGGTATATAGGGCAAGATCTATATTTTATAGACCAAACGGCACTCGGTAGGTGATGAGGTCAGCATCACACAGGCCGCCTTTACTTCCTAGGACTGTACCCGGTACCCACTGAAGCTGGGTCAACCTGAGAGAGAAGGTAATTTTTGAACCAAGTCCGACCCCTGTTGGGACCTGAACCAACCACCTTCCGATCCGCAGGCGAGCGCTAGCCACTAGACCACGGCGGCTCTGATCAGGAAGAGATATCTAACCAGAATCAAACCAGCTTCAAATGATAATAAACACAAACGACAAGTTAACGTTTCGGCTAGAGAGCCTTCATCAGCACATTACATGAATAGGAATCAATCACTCAATCGTCTCCACTGTGAAGGTTGGCTGCAATGGATTTCCAACACTCTCTGTCTCTTGTCCTGGTTGTACACTCTCTCAGACTGCTGTCCGTCATTCTCTTGATGTTATCCTCCCACTTTTATTATTGCCCACCTCTTGCTGTCTTGCCTTCGACCCCACCCCCCCCCCCCTCCAGTAAGATTATTAAAAGTGTGTTATGTATTTTAATGTGGCCGAAGTATTTCAGTTGTCTCTTTTTTTTTTATTTTCTTCCAGTAATTCTCTTTTCATTCATTGTCTTTCCAGACCGTCTGTATTTGATTGTTTTTGTTTCTATGAAATGTGACATGTTCTTCTAAATATCCACATGTCCAGGGACTTGTAAATATATAACACAACACATGTGAACAGTAATACGCAACATCACTTAACTGAAGTATTTCCAAGATGAATCAAACGTCAGTTTAGCCAGTTGAATCCCTGACACGCGTGTGACCAATGACAATAGTAGCCTGAACAAGTCGCATCTGAAAAAAAAAAACTGTTAGATAAAACTGTGTCGGATGTTACGCCCCTATGCGAACTGGAGCCCACTAGAAATATAAGGCTGTTCTTGAGAGACTTACAGACTCTATCGGGGTAGCTATACGTGACGGCTGTTACCTCCACCTTATTGAGAAGATCAACCATTTTGCTGTGTGTTGAATTTTGTTTCTTCTTCTTATAGTCCATGCAGTGTGCCGTTGGCAGTTATGTCTATCCACAATCTTCAGTATCGTGTACTTCCAATCAATTCTGAATCAAATGACGTTCAATGCTATGGTGTCAAAACTGTCTAGTATCTTTTCTCTCAGTCTCCTTCTGCCTCTCCTTCCCTCCAACTTTCCCACTGTCTCCCCGTACTCCAGTTTTCTGCTACTCATGACATGACCAGACGTGTAGATCGCCTCCTTCCAATGTGGATAATCAGCATTGCTCCTCGCGAGTCGGTTTCTTTAAAGAAATCTATATTACTTTTTTTACCTGACCAGTGTATTCTCATCATTCTTCTATAAAAACCCGTCTTAACTCCACATATAATTTTTTTCCAATTCTCAGTTCTTTTTCTTCTTCTTCTTCTTCTTCTTCTTCTTCTTCTTCTTCTTCTTCTTCTTCTTCTTCTTCTTCTTTTTCTTCTTCTTCTTCTTCTTCTTCTTCTTCTTCTTCTTCTTCTTCTTCTTCTTCTTCTTCTTCTTCTTTTCTTCTTCTTCTTTTTTTTCTTCTTCTTCTTCTTTCTTTCTTCTTCTTCTTCTGTCATCTCACTGATACAAGGTTGTAGCTCAGTGTCTTGGTTTTGTCGTCTCACTGTTACCAGGTTGTAGTCCAGTGTCGTGATTTCGCCATTACACTGATACCAGGATGTAGCCTAGTGTCGTGGTTTTGTCGTCTCACTGATACTAGGTTGTAGACCAGTGTCGTGATTTCGCCTTTACACTGATACCAGGTTTTAGCCCAGTGTCGTGATTTTGTCGTCTCACTGTTACTAGGTTGTAGACCAGTGTCGTGGTTTTGTCGTCTCACTGATACCAGGCTGTAGCCCAGTGTCGTGGTTTTGTCGTCTCACTGATACTAGGTTGTAGCCCAGTGTCGTGGTTTTGTCCTCTCACTGATACTAGGTTGTAGACCAGTGTCGTGGTTTTGTCGTCTCACTGATACTAGGTTGTAGCCCAGTGTCGTGGTTTTGTCCTCTCAATGATACTAGGTTGTAGACCAGTGTCGTGGTTGTCAGTGTTTGTTTCGCGCCTCTCGGGTTTCTCGAGTGATGGTTGTGTTCATCTTTTCGCAGGTATCAGCTACACCATTTATCTTTCTCTTTCTTAGTTTTCTTCTCGCCTTTCTCCCAAAAGTTCTTTTGTAAAAAGTCTCATATGCAGTCTGTTCTCTCTGCATTGTCACTAGATGGCTGAACCATTTCGATCTTTGCCTCAGTATAATCCAGACATGGTCTTATGTCCATTATTCACTTTTGTATATCAGGATAGAATTTATTTATCCCTTGAGAATATTCTTTCTCGCCCTAGTTGAAAGAAAAATTGCACAGAATATTCTTCATTTTGTAAAATGCTGCCTTTGACTGAGCTATCTACATTTAATTTCAGATCTTTTTGGTCAATATCTTTATGTTTACTTCATCACATGCTTTAGTGTAAACAACGAACGGTGACTATAAGATCTCTTCTCGCTGCAGGAATTCGTTCTGTAAGTATTCTCTCGATAAACAAGCGTTGCTTGTACCTTTACTTCCAACAAAACCATACTGCTCCTTTCCAGTTTCTGGTCTTACGTTGCACCTTTATTATCTTCTTCTTCTTCTTCTTCTTCTTCTTCTTCGCTTTCACTGGCTGTAAGCTCCAGCGAAAAGTTATGGTTGTTCGTCCACTTCTGAACTCTACTCCTGTTCCAGAACCTGAATGTTGCATGAACATCCGTTTCACTGGTCTGTCTCATTTGCATGCAGACTGTTGGTTCCTTGCCTCTCAGGCAGATGTACTACGACTTTGAAGGAAGCTCCCAATTAGTCGATTCTTACGACATGCTTTTGGGTAGGCAGTGGGTCTATTTTTTGTTTTCCCCACAACTGGGCCCCGGACCCCATTCAGGGAACCTGCATTATAATTCTCATTAAAATTTGCGTTATACAACTCTTTACAATAGCAAATTACTAGACGTAAATTTGCCTAGAAAAACCACACAACAACAGCCAGGGGCTGTTGGGGTTGGTTCTGTAACGTCCTGTAAAGGATACGCAACTAACCTTAACTCTTTACACCAACTGTCCGATTTACTCCATGATTCACTGCACCGTGTGGTTTTGGGAAAGGTTTGAAAAGGTAATTTCAAAAAGTTATCAGAAATGTGGCCACTATTACAAATAGTTTTCAACAATTTTATCAAGACTTCTATACCCAGTTCACAAAAAGCTTTTAATTCTTCAACAGCCATCTGGCCTGGGGTATTCACATTTCTTCCTGTGGTGTACAGCCGGGGCGATCATATGCCCCTTTTTGTACATGTGTCCCGTTTTTATAAAAGTCTAGGAATAAGATAGAGAACAGAACACACACCTATAGGTAAGTCAGTAGACAGTATGAGATTTTATAGTTTTACGTACTTTTGATTTGGAGAGAGGAGCTGGAGAATGAAGTTAGAAATATAGGGAGGACATGGAGAGAGCGGCATGCGATAGCAGAGGATAGAACGACTTGGAGTGAGTTGGTTGAGCGCCTGTGCTCCATTGGGGGCTAGAAAGTCAGAAGAAAAAAAAGAAGAACGCTGTAATGTGCAATAAACATTTTTTTTTTTTTTTTTTTGTAGCATGTTTTTCCCCTTCTTCGGTGCACTTGGAGAGCAGATTGTTTCGTTTATTTTTTGGCGACAATGGTTTGAGTTTTATTAACATTGTTGTTTGATTAATTAACCCTTTCACCTCGGTGACCTAGACATAAATGGTTAAATTTGCACTTAGGGTTCCTGTTTTTAGGTCAGAAAATAATGTGATGTCCCACTTTTTGCTCATGATGTCCCATTTTTTGCTCAAGATAGCATGGGCATTCTATAAATAGCATCTTTCTTTCAGTGTTTACTGTAAATAATATGTTCATTAATAATATTCTTGTAATTCTTATTCTTTTTCTTCTGCTTCCTCATAATGGGCTAAATATATGCCTTTAAAGATCAGCCGGTACTCGACGGGTGACGTCAACTCCACATCGGGTACATTCGGGATCTCTGTGTAGAGCTCTGGAGTAGCAAGGAAGGGGGTGCGGGTGTAGGTGGAGTGGGTGTAGGTGGAGTGGGTGTAGGTGGAGTGGGTGTAGGTGGAGTGGGGGAATTAGACGGGGCTGCATGTTTGGTTAGTGACTTGAGGGGGGGGGGGGGGAGTTTCGCTCCTATGTACGTGTGTAGGTTAGTTCGTTCTCCTTCTTCTGCTTCCTCATCTTAGGAATAGTAATAGTAGTGGTAACAGCAACAGCAGCAGTCTCGGCAGTCTCAGCAGCAGCAGCAGTAGTTGTAGCAGCAGTAACAGCACAGCCGCAGCAGTAGTAGTAGTCGTAGGAGTAGTAGTAGTGATGGTGCTAGTGGTGGCAGTGGGAGAGACGACGAAGAACAATAAAGATAATAAAAATTGAGAAGAAACGTCTTTACTAATACGCTGCTTGAATATAACTGATAATAGTTTTCTCATGTGTGTATGGTAGTACCCCTCACACGCAAATGTGTATATGTGTATGGTAGTATCCCCTCACGCACAAATGTGTATGTGTGTATATTTTAACCTGGTTGATCATGAACCACGTCAGCACATCTCTAGGGTCGAATTCTTCGAGCAGAGAACATATAACGATCCACGAACATGATAAGAATACCGCTTGGTCAGTTACCTCGCCTCGCTTGCTGAGGAAGAAGCTCAAGTTGTAGCGAGGCTGGGAAGGTCAGGGAGCCAGATGGATAAACGATATCATTGAAACATGTTATCCTGCAGCTCGGGGATTCTGTGTAAACATTCGAATTGTGAAGCGCGTAACAGTTTTCCGCCCCATGAGCCTTATGGATTGGCATTTGGCAATGTGATCGCTTATAAACCTTGCATTTTAACTGTATGTTTCTGTCATTCTTCTTCTTCGTCTTCTTCTCCTCCGTCATCTTCTCCTCTTCTTCTTTATCTTCTTTTCTCCCTCTTTCTCTTCTTCTTCTTCTTCTTCTTCTTCTTCTTCTTCTTCTTCTTCTTCTTCTTCTTCTTCTTCTTCTTCTTCTTCTTCTTCTCTTCTTTCTTTCTTTCTTTCTTTCTTTCTTTCTTTCTTTCTTTTTTTCTTCTTCTCCTCCTCCTTCTCTTCCTCTATCTTCTACTACAACCACTGCTATTGCTACTACTACTACTACTACTACTACTACTACTACTACTACTACTACTACTACTACTACTACTACTACTACTACTACTACTACTACTACTACTACTACTGCTGCTGCTGCTGCTGCTGCTGCTGCTGCTGCTGCTGCTGCTGCTGCTACTATTACCACCACCATTTCTTCTTCTTCTTCTTCTTCTCCTATTTTTCCTCCTCCGTCTTTTACTAATCATACAACTACAACTACTACTTCTTCTTCTTTTCCTTCTTCTCCTTCTTCTTCTTCTATTTCTTTTTCTTATTTTTGTTTTTCTTCTTCTTCTTCTTCTTCTTCTTCTTCTTCTTCTTCTTCTTCTTCTTCTTCTTCTTCTTCTTCTTCTTCTTCTTCTTTTTTTTTTTTTTTTTTCTTCTCCTTCTTCTTTTTCTTATTCTCCTTCTTCTTCTCCTCCTCCTTCTTCTCCTCCTCCTTTTCCTCCTCCGTCTACTACTACTATTACTACTACTGCTTCTTCTTTTTCTTCTCTTCTTCTTTTCCTCCTCCTCATTCTTCTTCTTCTCCTCCTCATTCTTTTTCTTCTTCTTCTTCTTTTTCTTATTTCTCTAGACCATTTTTTTTTCATATTATCGTCCTTCAGGAATGCATTCTGTAGTAGCCTTTGTTGTTCTATTTTTCATCATTTGCTTAGGCGACTTTTAGCTTTACTTCCGTAAGTCGGAGTTTCTCTACCTGAGAGACCAGAAGCCAATAGTCGGCATACAAAAAAACAAGATCTGTAAAACTGATGTGAACATTGAGTTCTGGAACCAGATGAAAGTGCAGAAGTGGACGAACAACCAAAGCTTTCCTCTGGAGTTTACAGCTGGTAAACTCTTACGGGAAAAAAAAAGAATTAGAATTCCCAGGATAATACCTGGTATACATTTTAAACTGGGTCGTATTAGAAGTCAAGATCAATTTTGGAGAGAGAAAAAGCCTTCAGGATACGGATTTGAACAAGACATCTAGCCACTACGCCACCTCGGCTCCCACTTTACAATAAACATAATGTTCATATTTGTTATAGTATTACAATATACGTCATTATACATCAGGCATTCCCATGTGTGCTCAGTCCTCTGGTGCAGCAGCCACTCTAAGGTACCTCTACTGATTGTTCCCATGAGAAGCTACTTATAGTCTTGACCTTGAATACAGCACAGGTGTGCTTCGCCAAGCTTAAATTCCAGGTCCCGCAGTCGTGTTAGATTCAACATTATCCCCCCACCCTAGTCCATACAAAGATGTCAGCTCTGTCCCTGCTACTTCCCGTCTTCATGGGTGTATTATTTGAAAACTAGTTATCTCTTTCATTTTGTATTAATTTATAGCTATATAAATTGTATCCTGTTACAAGGAAGTGAACCATGGGCAGTTGGACGATCTTCTTTTTCTTCTTCTTCTTCTTCTTCTTCTTCTTCTTCTTCTTCTTCTTCTTCTTCTTCTTCTTCTTCTTCTTCTTCTTCTTCTTCTTCTTCTTCTTCTTCTTCTTCTTCTTCTTCTTCTTCTTTCTTCTTCTTCTTCTTCTTCTTCTTCTTCTCTCTTCTTTCTTCTTCTTCTTCTTCTTTTTCTTCTTCTTCTTTCTTCTTCTTCTTCTTCTTCTTCTTTTCTTCTTCTTCTTCTTCTTCTTCTTCTTCTTCTTCTTCTTCTTCTTCTTCTTTTATTCTTTCTTCTTCTTTCTTCTTCTTCTTCTTCTCTTTTCTTCTTCTTCTTCTTTCTTCTTTCGTTCTTCTTCTTCTACTTCTTGGCGGAGATGTGGTTTTATAGACGAATGGTGAGAATACTCTGAGCATATAAAAAGAGTAATGAAGACGTCTTGAAAGAAACTGACTCACGAACTGACTGCCCACATCAGAAAGAGACAATCTACATTCTTTGGTCATGTAATAAGAAGGAGAAAACTGGGGTACATCATGACAGAAGAAAAGTTGAAGGGGAGGAGAGGCAGAGGGAGACAGAGAGAGAAGATACAGGACAGTTTGACAGCATAGCATGGAAGATTATCAGTGTCAGAATCGATTGAAAGTACACGAGAGAGAAGGTTGTGGACAGACATGACTACCAACGCCCAACAGCACGAGCTGTAAGAAAAAAAGCTATGTATTCAATATAAAATGCAAAAATCATTTTTTATCTTATTTCCTTTCACATGACTTATAGCATAAAACATATTTTTTAAACACTGAAGATTTTTCTGATTGGTTTCTGTTCTTTGTTTATGGCAAGTTTATGAGACAAATCTATCATATTTATATAAATATTCAACTTGGGTTGTACATTAGAGGAATCCGTTGTATTTATTTAACGTATTGTATCTTACAACATTCAGGGAAACTCTAAATATTTAACGCAGAGCTGGTACCTTATGTTTTTGTTGTTCTATTTGTATGGCTAAGTGACGAACATCTTTCTTTATCTTGAGTGTCGTCGACAGTGGTATCAAGAAAGCCGACCGAAACTCTAAATATTAAATTGCTAGCAACACACAACAGGTACCTGTTGGGGTTGGTTTTTTGTTGATTCTACTTTGTGCTGGAGGAGTGTTAGACCGACCAACTGCCTCTTAGCAAGCATGTGGTTAAGGGACACTAATCGTGAGTTTGCTGGATTTGTATGCAATGGGCCGCAGATATCGCAGCCTGACTGTAAACATCTTAACTCTTTTTGTCACAAAGTATCAAATGTGATCTATTGTTATTTATATGTGTCGCACACCAGGTAGTGCGTAATCATATATTTAACCTTTGGCCTGAGCACATTGATGAAATCTGGATAGACATTTTAATATACAGTATTTCGTGTGTTGCCAAGTTGAAACTAATATACTTATTTTTTTTATTTTTTTTTTATTTCGTTGCGATTATTATTCCGTTTTGCATCTTTTTGAAAATCTTCCAGGACTTTAAGGGCGAAGAAAGAAGCAAAATAAGACGATAGGAAGGAGAAAGCTTTTGTAATATGGTCCCCTCTAAATTGTCTTCTGGTATGTGAGTAAAGGGCCCTTTTCCGCCCCTTCGGACGCACTGGGCATACAGGGCTAGACCTATATTTTTATAGACGAGTTGTCACTTGATGGTGGGTATTGTGATAAACATCAGGTTGACCGACTTTACTTCCCACAACTTCACCTGGTCCCCTTTAAGTGTGGGTCGACCTGGGAGCCAAAGTCACTCTTTGAAAAACGTCTGGCTCCGTCAGGACCCGAACCCACATCCTTTGGAACGCTTTGACGCTACACCATATATATATTTCTGTGTTAGACTCATTTTTCTTTGTTGTGAGGCGGGGGGTGCCGCTACAATGTGTCTGTTACACTTCTTCTTCTTCTTTTTCTTCTTTTTCTTCCTCTTCTGCTAGTCATATCTATCCACAACCTTCTCTCTCGTGTACTTTCAATCAACTCTGATACAGATGATCTTCCATGTTATGATGTCAAACTGTCCAGCATCTATTCTCTTGGTCTCCGTCTGCCTCTTCTCCCCTCCAGCTTTCCTACTGCCACGATGTACTCCAGTTTTCTCCTTTTCATCACATGACCGAAGAATGTAGATTGTTTCTTTCTGTTGTGGGCAATTAGTTCTCTTTATGAGTCCGAAAAAAATATACCTAGAAAAACGTGCCAGTGCTAAATACTGTCGCGAACCGCCATTAGGGGGGAAAAAAAGCCCTCATTATACTGATATCCACTGTTTTTTGCCCAGAATCGTTGTAACCGTTTTCCCCTTTGTGTATCCAGCATTTTGCCAACTCCACTGTCGTGTTCGCTCCCTCCTGACTGAATAATTACGGGTTTATCTGGATACGTTTTTGCTGCACAATGTCAGTGGGCTTCACAAATACCAAATACATTGACATTCAGGGTACCCATTTCACTCTTGATATATTCCAACAGTCCATTGTGTGTGTATGTCCTGACATTCAATATTCCTACATGTTTAAAATGTTTCCACTGGGGAATTGATTATACTGGGCAGACAGTGGTATGTTATGTTATAACAATAGAACAGTGGCAAGGCGTGATCAATTCACATGTGTTAGAGCTTTGTGTGTGTGTTTGTGTGTGTGTGTGTGGGGGGGGGGTCATGTTATGAGAAGAAGGAAACTGAAACATGTTGTGACCTCTGGAAAGATCTGTGGAACGAGAAACAGAGGAAGACGACACGGGAAAATTCTTGACGGCTTTGTGTCGTAACATAAAACTGATGCACGCGGTTGCAGATCACATATTGTGGAGAGGCATGATCGCCCACGCCGGTCAGCAAGACACTTGACGACGAGGAAGCGCTAGCAGGTAACGATTATAATGGAGAGGGTAATCATGTGACATTTTCCTTCTCCTCGCTTCGCTGTTGAGAGAATTCTTGCATTCTAGAACCGGTAACCGATAGCTTTCACGCGTTAGTTTCGTTTCTTAATGAGTGGCCTAGGCATGCAGCGATCACTCTTTTCGCTAGGTAAATACTCTTAACCAGCGTTACGAGCTCGGCGAGACTTAAACCGGGGGTCGTGTTTGTAATAAATAGTAAACAGTAATAATGAACAGGTTAACAATGCATCATTTTTCTTCTGCAATGGGAAGTGTCTAATTTATACGAAAACGCCGCTGGAACTATGTCGGCCACGCCCTTAGAATGGATAAATCAAGACTTCCTTACCAAGCCCTCATTGGGACACCACAGAGGAAAAGATCTCGTGGAAGACCAAGGGAAACCCTACGTAGAACTATCATCAGGGAAGGCTCGCTCATGGGCCACTCAAACATCCAAGACCTACAACGGATTGCAACGAACCGCCATGCATGGAGAGTCATGACCTCTGCCCTATGTGCCGCACTCGACACAAGAGGAAAGACTAACTAACTAATGGGAAGTGTAAGCGGAGATTACAGCTATAAGTCATAAGCTAACTAAACTGCAGCCGATCAAATGATTTGGACATGTCTCCACCACCATATAATTTTAAAAAAGCAAAGATCCCTTTTTACGCCTCAGCCGCATCGGGCATATGGGAAGAGCACCCATATTTTTATAGGTACTATGCACTAGTTGGGTGGTGTGGTCAGCATTACGCCGGCCGTCTTTACTTCCCCAGGACAGCCATCCTGGTACCCATTTTAGGCTGGGTCGATCTGCGACGCCCCATACCATGATACAAATCCACGCAGCTGGCAGTGGGTTTCGATCGCGGTACGTTGGAGTTACGAGTGAGACTCGCAACGCCTAAGCCACGGACGCCGCTACCACTATATAATGCACCACAGAAATCCGTGTCACTTAGACATGATGGAAACACACAACTAGAGGTCGACCACGCAAAGGATGGATCAATAGAATATGCGAGTCAGTAAATAATACCATCTAAGTAGCACATACCAAGGCTCTTTAAAATATGACGATGAGAGGCAGAACAGGTCTAGAGAAGAAGAAGAAGATGAAGATGATGATGATGGTGGTGGTGGTGATGTCGATGATGATGATGATGACGACGACGACGATGATGATGATGATGATGATGATGACGTTGATGACTATGGTGATGATGACGATGATGATGATGATGATGAGGAGGATGAGGATAATGATGATGATGATGATGATGGTCGTGGTATTAATTGTAGGCATTGTGGTGATACATGTATTTTAACCGGAACGCTAGATTGCAACAACCAGCTGTATCTTTTCAACGCGCATCGCATGGCATGAACAAGTAGACTAAACAAAACATAAAGTTGGGACAGAAGCAAGCAAAAGTTTGGAAATGTAAACATTCATAGATAAGGAAAGAGGGTGAGGAGGGTAGCCGTTAATTATTTATAAAACAAACAACCAAGGTCGTTTTTGCTTTTAAGAGTAGTTTGTACCCGTGCCTCTTCTTTGTGTCGACCTTAAACTGTAAAGCCGGGCGAAGCAAGGGGCTGGAGGTTTTACTACATATTCTGGGTAGGGGGAGGGGGCGCCACCTGAAGAAGGGTCAAACCTCGACCAGCTTCGTGTTCAAACCCACTGGTGTACGAGAAAACAGGAATGAAATATGTTTGTCAAATAGAAAGGTTGATGGTGAGAGAGAGAGAGAGAGAGAGAGAGAGAGAGAGAGAGAGAGAGAGAGAGAGAGAGAGAGAGAGATGTTTATTCAATGGATCAACATCATGACATACGGATGTAACCCACAAGTTCTCCGTTCTACTTCTAACTCAAGCCTGAGTCTGAAGAATCTCAGCGCAGAGCACGAACTCCGTAGCACCGGCGAGGATCCTGAAATACTTTGAGTAGATTTTTAACTCCAAATTTTACCTGCGCAGCGCCGTTAGACTACTCGTGTTCGATTTTAAAATGCCAAGGTATTTATTACGTGTTCAGCAATACACACGAGCGTCCGATCTTACTACCCAGAGACCAGGGACAAATTACTAGAAGTCCACATGAAAAATCCCAACCTTCACTGGGGTTTGAACCCGGGACCTCCAGCACTCGTGACGGATGTCATGCCTTGAGACCACTGCGAGAGAGAGAGAGAGAGAGAGAGAGAGAGAGAGAGAGAGAGAGAGAGAGAGAGAGTGAGACAGACTGGCAAACTACTCGACGTAAATTTGCCTATAAAAAACATAACAGCCAAAAAATGCTGGGGCTGGTTCAGCAACGCCTGTAAAGGAGCCGCAACTAACATACATGGTTGTGGGATCGCTTAGCGCTCTTACTAATTATCCAGCGGATGAGAGTCCCCTGATAAATGAACACCAAATACTCAGTCTACTCTAGAATTTCATACAAAAACTTACTTCTCTATTGCTCCTTTCAAAACAAATAAATTATTACAAGAGACCGATTTCATTTTTCTCTTCCCCCTTAACGAGTAAAGATGCTTTCAAGAGCAACAATAAATACACGGTGTCCGAATAATATAAACGCAAAAGCAAACGAAACATTAAGAAAATTGGAAACTGGATACTTGTCAATATTCTGATATTCCCATTCCATTCTCCGTGATTCATCATAGGAAGATTTCCCAAGCGGGTCGCGGCGAATAGCGGATCTAGGACTGTCTATAATTCGTCTATAACAAGTACACAATTGCACAAAGGGGGCGAACATAAACACCAATCATCTATTACACAGTGATATCTGGGGGGAACTAAGGCAGAACGGGAGATAATTCTTCCCCATACTCGATGAAGGGGGGTAATTTTCCCGCGAAATACTTGCTTGTTGTTATTATCTGGTCCCCCTATCTAGTTAATTTTTCTATGCATATTTTAGAAATAATCGAGGGAATGGGGAAAGAATACTCTACTGGGTTCGTGTGTGGCGAAGCAAATGAAAATTAATATGTGAAGAGGGAGGGAAAAGCTGCAAGAGAGAATGGAACTCAAATATAATTATTGGATGGCTATTGTTTGTATTTGCAGACGTGGTTTGGTGTGTCGCCCGGTCAGTCAGTGTGTTATTTGAGAGCGGATGGGTAGCCTGTTAATGATATTAGTTGGTGAGGTCATGGTGAATTAGTTTTATTGTAGTAGAATGAAGGCAATCATGCATTAATTTTTTGGGGGGAGGGGGGGGGGGGGGTATTTTTCTTTCAAATATGATGAAAATAAAATGGGATGCATTCAAATTGAGTGAAGACGTTGTTTCGTTAGTCTAAAGCCCCACTCTGATATTCTTGCGATTAACTCTTACAGTCGTTCCCTTGTGGGATGCAGCTTTTCGATATTTAGAAGCCCTACCCTGGCTCTTGCCAGGGGCCGCAATATAGCCCGGCCATAAATATGGCTAAACGCCGTTTTCGGGACCTCTCCACGGGCGATTCTCATCCACGTGGTGGCATTTTGTGTCATCGGGTGTTTATCGCTTGTGTGATGTCCTAGTAGAGCAATTTGTACTACTACCCCACTCTAGGTGTAGTCGGGGTCCTAATATAGCCTAGCGGTAAAACGGGGTTTCTGGGGCTTGTGCCTAGGGGATTCTCATCCTGATGGTGGCACTTTGTGTCAGCAGGTGTTTATCGCTCGTTGTGCGGTCCTGGTGGGGTTAAACGTCCCTCACGAAGTGGAGAATTCAGAAACATGTCTGCGCAGCTCCTAGTACAACAGTTGTAAGACAGACAAGATGGTCCTAGATTGGACACATCCTGAGAATAAGGCAGCAGAGACTGACCAAACAGACAGCAGCAGAGAATGACCAAACAGACAGCAGCAGAGACTGACCAAACAGACAGCAGCAGAGAATGACCAAACAGACAACAGCAGAGAATGACCAAACAGACAACAGCAGAGACTGACCAAACAGACAACAGCAGAGAATGACCAAACAGACAGCAGCAGAGAATGACCAAACAGACAACAGCAGAGAATGACCAAACAGACAACAGCAGAGAATGACCAAACAGACAACAGCAGAGAATTACCAAACAGACAGCAGCAGAGAATGACCAAACAGACAACAGCAGAGACTGACCAAACAGACAGCAGCAGAGAATGACCAAACAGACAGCAGCAGAGAATGACCAAACAGACAACAGCAGAGAATGACCAAACAGTCAGCAGCAGAGAATGACCAAACAGACAGCAGAAGAGAATGACCAAACAGACAGCAGCAGAGAATGACCAAACAGACAGCAGCAGAGAATGACCAAACAGACAGCAGCAGAGAATGACCAAACAGACAACAGCAGAGAATGACCAAACAGACAACAGCAGAGAATGACCAAACAGACAGCAGCAGAGAATGACCAAACAGACAGCAGCAGAGAATGACCAAACAGACAGCAGCAGAGAATGACCAAACAGACAGCAGCAGAGAATGACCAAACAGACAGCAGCAGAGAATGACCAAACAGACAGCAGCAGAGAATGGCCAAACAGACAGCAGCAGAGAATGGCCAAACAGGCAAGAACACAGTCTTTGTTGAGAACGGCTCTCAAAATTATGTTAATGAAGTAACAGAACATGTATTGATCGGCACTCATAGAAAGAAGTAAAAATATAGAAGAACACACTACACAACATAAAAATCGAAAGTTATAGTTACCATGCCGGGAATCGAACCTGTCACCTCCAAACGACGTGTGATCCTCGCTATAGAAATGAGTGTACTAAGAACATGGTCAACTAGGCGAGTAGAGCACGCTTTTGATGCGATATGAAACAGATAGGGTCGGGAGATGTGAACCAGCGTCATTGCACACGGTTATAGACCATACGTGCTCCGCCACCAGTACGGACAGCTGTTAAGAAACTATCTGCCTTTGTCGTCGTCAGCACGAATTTTCGTAGCTATAGCGACGTACCTCCATTTACCCCAAAGTGTTAACTCTGGTACCAATTAATTAGAGGCTGGGTAAACCCGGAAACCGCCCAGTTTCGAACACCGGCCGTTGGCTGCAGCGAGTCGCTGCTGGATTTTACAGCGATTCTCCTATCGACTGCGCTAACGCGGCCCTAAAAAAATATGGAACGCTTCACGAATTTGCGTGTCATCCTTAAGAAGGGGCCTTGGTAATTTTCTCTGTATCGTTCTAATTTTAGTTTATATGCTACGTTTACGTCGGCGTCTGAGGCTAAGGCGTCTTAGGCGCTTCGTAATGTCGGGGTGTCGGGTTCGATCCCTGCTGCGGAGGGTTTTTCTTGCGATGGTTTCGACCGTGGTACCGAGAGCCGACCGTCCAGAGGGCAATGGCAAACTACAGGATGTAAATTTGCCTAGAAAAACCACAACAGCCAGAAAGTGCTGGGGTTGGTTCTGCAACGTCCTGTTAAGGATACTCAACAAAAACTACTTTAACAGTACGGAACAGATAATTCCTCCAGTTAAATGTAGTTAAAATGGGCCACAAAAAGGTTAGTGAAGGCGAAGATGCTCAAAAGAAACTCTAAAACGAACGGTGATGAGAGGCCAATGCTGCTGGACTGGACTTCATCCATGACATTCAACTGACTGCACCGGATAGAGTGGAATGGAGGACTCTGAACCCTATGTGACAAATAATTTCACAGCAAGATAATAAATAAATTCTTGCAAACATGAATATCACGAAGCAGGGCATTGACTTGTCCTGGCAATTAAATAGGTTTCAAAAGTCTGAGGGTGTAGTCTCAATCCATTTAGATACGGAAAGCAAGGGAAAGCTGCCACATTATTATCCCAAGAAATGGAAACAAAAATACGTGCTATCATTCTGGGTAGGAAAGTGCTCGCTCGAGGCGGGAGAGCTGGCGAGAGAGCGAGTTTCTGCCAGGCAAACCATAATGAGAGCGATATTTTGCCAGGTAAACCATAATGAGAGCGATATTTTGCCAGGCAAAGCATAATGAGAGCGACTTTTGGCCAGGCAAAGCATAAAGAGAGTGACATTTTGCCAGGCAAACTATAATGAGAGCGACATTTTGCCAGGCAAAGCATAATGAGAGCGACATTTTGCCAGGCAAAGCATAATGAGAGCGACATTTTGCCAGGCAAATCATAATGAGAGCGACTTTTTGCCAGGCAAACCATAATGAGAGCGACATTTTGTCAGGCAAACCATAATGAGAGCGACATTTTGCCAGGCAAAGCATAATGAGAGCGACATTTTGCCAGGCAACCCATAATGAGAGCGACTTTTTGCCAGGCAAACCATAATGAGAGCGACATTTTGCCAGGCAAAGCATAATGAGAGCGACATTTTGCCAGGCAACCAATGAGAGCGACATTTTGCCAGGCAAACCATAATGAGAGCGACATTTTGCCAGGCAAACCATAATGAGAGCGACATTTTGCCAGGCAAACAATGATGAGAGCGACGTTCTGCAAAGGACCTTCTACATGATGGTTATTTCTAAATTGTATGTGTAAATTCAATTTTTTTCCCTGTCTTTTTGTCCTGTGAGTCAGTACATCTGTTTGTTTGTTTGTTGTGTGTGTTTTATTTTAAGTCCTTCAGTCCGTCCTTCTGATTGTTTCTGAGTGCTGTTATTCATCCATATGTATATTTTTGTGTGATGTCTGGTACGTCCATGTGTCTGTTTTCATGTCCTATCGTTAGTTCAAGTGCCTGATTTTATGTAGTATTGTTAGTTCAAGTGTCTGTTTTTATGTCCTATCGTTAGTTTAAGTGTCTGTTTTTATGTCCTATCGTTAGTTCAAGTGTCTGTTTTTATGTAGTATCGTTAGTTCAAGTGTCTGTTTTTATGTCCTATCGTTAGTTCAAGTGTCTGTTTTTATGTAGTATCGTTTTTATGTCCTATTGTTAGTTCAAGTGTCTGTTTTTATGTCTTATTGTTAGTTCAAGTGTCTGTTTTTATGTCCTATCGTTAGTTCAAGTGTCTGTTTTTATGTCCTATCGTTAGTTCAAGTATCTGTTTTTATGTCCTATCGTTAGTTCAAGTATCTGTTTTTATGTCTATCGTTAGTTCAAGTATCTGTTTTTATGTCCTATCGTTAGTTCAAGTATCTGTTTTTATGTCCTATCGTTAGTTCAAGTGTCTGTTTTTATGTTCTATTGTTAGTTCAAGTGCCTGTTTTTATGTCCTATCGTTAGTTCAAGTATCTGTTTTTATTTTCTATTGTTAGTTCAAGTGCCTGTTTTTATGTCCTATCGTTAGTTCAAGTGTCTGTTTTTATGTTTTATTGTTAGTTAAAGTATCTGTTTTTATGTCCTATCGTTAGTTCAAGTATCTGTTTTTATGTTCTATTGTTAGTTCAAGTGCCTGTTTTTATGTCCTATCGTTAGTTTAAGTGTCTGTTTTTATGTTCTATCGTTAGTTCAAGTATCCGTTTTTATGTTCTATCGGTAGTTCAAGTATCTGTTTTTATGTTCTATTGTTAGTTCAAGTATCTGTTTTTATGTTCTATTGTTAGTTCAAGTATCTGTTTTTATGTCCTATCGTTAGTTCAAGTATCTGTTTTTATGTTCTATTGTTAGTTCAAGTGCCTGTTTTTATGTCCTATCGTTAGTTCAAGTGTCTGTTTTTATGTTCTATCGTTAGTTCAAGTATCTGTTTTTATGTTCTATCGTTAGTTCAAGTATCTGTTTTTATGTCCTATCGTTAGTTCAAGTATCTGTTTTTATGTTCTATCGTTAGTTCAAGTATCTGTTTTTATGTTCTATTGTTAGTTCAAGTATCTGTTTTTATCTTCTATCGTTAGTTCAAGTGCCTGTTTTTATGTTCTATCGTTAGTTCAAGTATCTGTTTTTATGTCCTATCGTTAGTTCAAGTATCTGTTTTTATGTCCTATCGTTAGCTCAAGTATCTGTTTTTATGTCCTATTGTTAGTTCAAGTATGTGTTTTTATGTCCTATCATTAGTTCAAATATCTGTTTTTATGTCCTATCGTTAGTTCAAGTATCTGTTTTTATGTCCTATCGTTAGTTCAAGTATCTGTTTTTATGTTCTATTGTTAGTTCAAGTATCTGTTTCTATGTCCTATCGTTAGTTCAAGTATATGTTTTTATGTCCTGTCGTTAGTTCAAGTATCTGTTTTTATGTCCTATCGTTAGTTCAAGTATCTGTTTTTATGTCCTATCGTTAGTTCAAGTATCTGTTTTTATGTCCTATCGTTAGTTCAAGTATCTGTTTTTATGTCCTATCATTAGTTCAAGTATCTGTTTTTATGTCCTATCGTTAGTTCAAGTATCTGTTTTTATGTCCTAACGTTAGTTCAAGTATCTGTTCTTATGTCCTATCGTTAGTTCAAGTATCTGTTTTTATGTCCTATCGTTAGTTCAAGTATCTGTTTTTATGTCCTAACGTTAGTTCAAGTATTTGTTTTTATGTCCTATCGTTAGTTCAAGTATCTGTTTTTATGTCCAGTCATGTATTAAGCAACATTCTGGGTAAAACCTGCTACGTGGTAAGTCATGATGATGCTGACACTGATGATGATTATCATGATGACGATGATGATTATCATGATGACGATGATGATGATGATGATGACGATTATGCCCATGATTATAATGATGACGATAATGATGATGATTTTGTTAACGATGATAATGATGATGATGCTGCTAATGAGGCTGAAAATGACGATGATGAGGATAATCACAATCATGATAATGATAACGATGAGGATGATGATAATGCGGTTGGTGATGATGCTAATAATTATGATAATGATGATGACGCTGATAATGATAATACGGTTGGTAGTGTTGATAATGATGATGATGATGATGATGATGATGATAAGGATGATAATGCGATTGGTGATGATGATAATAATGATGATAATGAGGAAAATTATGTTAGGGATGATGATAATGCGGTTGGTAATGATGATAATGAAGAGGAGGATGATATTAATAATGATGATGAAAATGCGGTTAGTGATGACGATAATGATGATGATTATGATGATGATGTTAACAACGCAGTTGGTGATGATATTTATGCTTCCGGTTAAAATGGACGCTAGATAGTTCGGATGAGGCAAATTTTTTGCTTCTGCCGGACGTGGCCGAAGTATTTTTGCTCCAAACTGATATAGTTTCGTCGCAGCTTCTGAGTTGAATGCATGGCGTGACCCTGTGAGCTGCGGATTGCATTTGGAATTTTTTCGACTGTGACCAACGTGGTGTCAATTGTAGATTCAGAAAATGGCGCGATGCCTGTCGTGCAATGCTGGCGGGGCCCGTATTAAAATTGATCGCGGGGGGCAACTGCTGATTTGTTGGCGACAAGTTCTGCTATTATCAATGATGAACTGCATTTCTAATGTTGGACTGTTTGTGTTAGCACTTCGGATGGCTACCATATGCTTTAATGCGAGTGTATGCTGAATATGCTGAGACAGCAGTCTGTCAATTTTTCCACAAGGGACTGTGATAGACATTCTGAGTGTTTTTCGCTGGCACAGGAGCGGAGCAAAGATGGGGCGACCCGTTTGCTATGAAGCTGAAACTAAGACTACCAGACTACCAGACTACCAGAGGATATTTATGAAAATTAAGAATACTTGAAGACAAAATACTGCTCGCAGTTTTGGCCGTCTCAAGTTTTTTTTTTTACTTCCTTGTGAATTGATCTGTTTTTTGTTCAGCCTTTCCCTTTGACATTTTTTTTAAAGAAAAGTTTAACTTTCGCCCATGTCTTTGCCGGTTAGAATATCAAAATTTTAAAAATATAAATGATGGCGTTCTGACATGGAGTAAAGAACAGAATCATTAGGCCCAGAGCCGGTGAAAATAGCAGAACTTAAGCCACGAAAGTGGCGCAAATAAACAAGACCACAAATATAGCCAGAGTCTGTTGGTAGCTTCGGCTCGCTAGCAACAGGTTGACCGTGGTTGAGTTTTTGATTTTTTTCTTAAAGGGAATTGGGAGTGGAATTTGGTGGTTTTGCAACTTTCCCTGGCATGTGTTAAAACTGAAATACAGTTACAGCTGAAAACAATACACAACTTGGTTCTAAAACTTATTTTGAGTTCTCGATTTTGTGCAAACAGAGAGGTAAAAACTGTATACATAAGGGAACTAAATGGTTGTAGACCACGAGGCAGACCAAGAAGATACGGAGAGACAGCGACCAGACAGACCTGCAAACACTTGGTATCGCCAAGTGGGAAGAGAAGGCCAACCTGAGAGATGAGTGGGTGATATCTGCAGCAATGAACCTTAAGGGCTCGGAATGCTCAAGAAGAAGAAGAAGAAGAAGAAGAAGAATATTTTCTGTGCAAGGATTTAAAATATGCTGCTGATAGTTCAAAAAGAAAAAGTCAGCAAACACAAGTATGTGACAAGAGACAAAAAGACAAAAAGAGTCATTTTAACTTATATTTTTTTTTAAAGAATGGGGGGTGGGGGGGGTGGTGGGGGGGGGGGGGGGGGGGGGGGGGGGGGGGGGGGGGGGGGGGGGGGGGGGTCATGGTAATTTATGTTGTGCTGGTAAGTGCTGAAAGGTAAAAGGTTTACTAATATATTTGAAATCTTCTTCTTCTTCTTCTTTGGGTCCTCTTTTACCGCTTCAGGTGTCGATTGAGACATGAGGTAGTGCTTCGTGCTCTTCTGACTGCTTCGACCATAGACACATTGTGGTACTGTAGAGCTTCTCTAGTGTTATCTTTCCATGTTGTTCTTAATCTACCTCTTGCTCTACGTCCCTCTCCTCTTTTGGTATATGACTTGTATGGTGTAGCATCATGAGGCATTCTCTCCAAGTAGGCAAACCATTTGATTTGCTGTGTGTATGTAATATAGAATTGGTTCTGTGGCTTTATCTAATGACCTTACTCCATATTTTATATCTTCTAGTCACTCCTACAGTCTTTCTTGGACACATCATTTTTAAAATAATATTTGAAAAAATAATAAATATTTAAAATAATAAATAGTATTTGAAAAAAATTTTAAAAATATTTAAAATGTGAACAAAAACTAGTTGCTTGTCCTTTACAGGACGTTGCAGAACCAACGCCAGCTTTTTTTGTCTGTTTGTGATTTCACTATAGACAATTTTAGGTTGAGTAGTTTTCCAGATGCTCTCTAAACGGTCGGCTCGCGGTACCACTGTTGAAATCATCACCAGGCCATTATGATCTTTTCTCCAGGCCATGCTGGCGTAATGGGTAATGAACCGGCAGACAGATTGGCTGGATCTGCACTAGTGGGTGGTGAATTGAGACATGACATGCCAGATGTGGTCAAGGCTCTTTGGGAACAAGCAACGGAATCAGTAGAGAAACAAGATTTTTATGGTCTGGCGAGAATGAGGCACCTGGATGTAACCAGAGGGTCACTACACTCAGGGGAAAGGTAAGACGGACATATAACCGGATTGTGACTGGTGCTATAAGTATTGGAACTCTGCGTTGGCTGCTAAATATGAGTACTGATCACGCACAGGAGTGCCCTGAGTGCTGTGATGTCAATTCTTGACTCAACTCAAATCATCACAAGGCGGTACATAGGCGAGAGGGTGGCATGTTGGCGCGCCAATGACCGACTCGGTGGTCAGTCTGGAAAGTGGTAGGGTCATCGCATTTACACTGCAAGAGTTCTTTTCGTGCCTACTTGCTAGCGAGCTGTTTGAAGCCATTAAATATGGGGTGCGAAAACACAGTCACAGTTATAAGCAAAAGCATCTTTAAAATTAGCAGTTTGAACTTGGCAAGATTTTGTTGTTGTCATCAACAAACAAGCAGACAAAGCGTTCTGCTGCTAAATCGATGGTAACTGAGATCGAACCCAGCATCATAGAATTACGAAGCGCGTTCATAACGCCGAAGCCACAGATACTTAAAAATATAAACAGATACTTAAAAAGAGGTTTGAGGTTTGAACAACGGATCAACATCATGGAAAACGGGTAGGAACCTATAAGTGCTCCGTTTTTCTTCTATATCAAGTCTGAGTCCGAAGAAGCTCAGCACAGTGCACAGACTTTGTAGCACCGGTGAGGATCCTGAAATACTTGGGTAGATTTTAAACGTCAGATTTTGCCCGGGCAGCGCCGTTAGGCTACTCTTTTCGATTTCCAACTATCAAGGGATAATTTAAGTGCCCAACAATACACACGGGCTTGCGATGTTACTACCCAGAGACACCGGAAATTAATAGAAGTCCAAGTCCACGTGAAAAAAATTCCAGCGCTTACTGGGGATTGAACCCGGAACCTCTAGCAATCGAGGCGGACACCAAGCCTCAAGACCACGTAGCCCCTTATACTTAAAAAGAAAACTGCTAAACTGTATATCAGTGGCTAGCAAACTTCCTAATGCCAAGACACTTTAATACAGTTCCCTTATCTTGTGGCGACCCACAAACAATTATTTTCCTTCATAACTTCAATGAATATGTGTTTTCCAATGATCTTAGGTGACCCATGCGAAATAGCCGTTTTACCTTAAAAAAAGGGGGGGGGGTGGGTCGCGACCAGCAAGTTGAGAACCGCTGCTATATATGGTTTCGGAAGAGGGGAGTATCATAGTACCCTTGCAAATTTGCTAAGTGGGGAGGTTCAGCCTGCCCTAAACAAATGATAAGGCGTTTTGAACTCATTGTACCCAGTTCTCATGTTCAACCCTCCCCAACAACCCCCCCCCCACACCCCCCACCCCTTGCGCCACTCTCCCCATCTTAGAGTAAAAACGATAAATATTACCAATAAACAGATGGGAGCCACCCACCAGAGACAAACATAACATTTCACAAATATTTTTCTGAGACCTCTTTCACACAGCCATGGGCACATCCTTCCCCTCGAGCCCCTTGCCAATCATGTTGCGCCGCCCATGAATCAATTTCATTATGGTAATGATTGAAATCGGATTGGATTTCCAGTCAAACAGTGAAAATGTCGGAACCCCGTAGATAACATCGTTTAACCCTAGAGCCCGGAGTTTATTGAATTATTTTCATGAGTGGGCCTCTAAGCGGAATGTCAAATGAAGAGACTACTAAACGATGTGGCGCGCAGAGCGGGAAGGAAAATAAGGGACACAATCCTTTGGCAATATTCTATTTCATCGAATTCCATTTGCACGCTTATTTCACCACAATTCCCCATTTCAAACACACTCGGTAACGTTTTGGGAGCTTTTCCCCAAATTATTTCGGGGACCGCCACTCGATCACGTGTCATTACTTGTTTAATAAATGATATTATTTCTAGATTGGAAAGGAAACGAGGTCACTCTATATGCAAGACATGGAGGGGAAACGGAAAAATTATCACAGCTAGGGGACAGTGTTGTTGCAGAACGAGGCCCAGTAATGGCGCAGGAAGTAATTACAAAAATGGAGGGAAAGTTAAGTAACGAAATAATTTATATTGTAATCAAAAATAAAATGTCACATTCTTCTTCCAGAGATAACAGGTTTGAACCCTTGTGCTTTCAGTCGATCCGGTCTAAAATTGGTACGATGGAATTTCTTAGGAAGTAAAGAATTCTACTACTACTACTACTACTACTACTACCTCTACTACTACTACTACTACTACTACTACTACTACTACTACTACTACTACTACTACTACTACTACTACTACTACTACTACTTCTACTTCTACTACTACTACTGCTGCTGCTGCTGCTACTACTACTACTGCTACTACTACTACTACTGCTACTACTACTATTATTGCTACTACTACTACGGCTACTACTACTATTACTGCTACTACTACTACTGCTGCTACTATTACTGCTACTACTACTACTGCTACTATTACTACTGCTACTACTACAACTGCTACTACTACTACTACTACTACTACTACTACTACTACTACTACTGTTGTTGCTGCTGCTGCTACTACTACTACTACTGCTACTACTACTGCTGCTGCTGCTACTACTACTACTACAACTACTATTTGGATCCAGCAAAAATGGCTTATAGCCGGTCGACGCTTGAAAAGTTATCTTTCCGGTTGGTTCTGCTGATGCAAGTTCCTCATTTTCATATACGAGTCCAAAAGTTCCGTCGCACAGATACTGAGATGAGTGCTTGGTGCGATACTGCGAGCTGCAGATTCATGTAGACTTTTCTTTTCTGTTGTTCCCGCGCCTGTTTACTACATAAAAACAGACGGGAGGTCTATTTTACGTTCAGTATGGCGTTTACTTCTGCATGTACAGGATCAAATTTCGTGACTTTTTTTTTTTTTAACCAGCACATCTAACAGCTGCCTTATGCATGTTTACATTGCATGTGCAAGCTTCAAGATGTTGCGAGTGGAAAAACATGTGTGATTTCCACTGTTGGTTCCTCGATCCCCAGACACAATCGCTCCAACTTCAAAGGAAATACCCTTCATTATTGACCTACACGACATGCTAGTTGGGAGGCAGATGGGGCATTAACCCCCCCCCCCCCTCCCCGAATGGGACCGAAACCTACACGGATTGGAAATCCAGCAAATTATTATTATTTTTTTATTATGTTGTTATTATTATTATTATTATTATTATTATTATTATTATTATTATTATTATATTATGCATGTTGTAGTGATAATTATTTTTTTAATGCATTTAAACAAGCTTTAACCCGCAACCCCTAGAAATTTAAATGGGGATGAACCGCACCCAACCCTGCGACCCCGATGTGTTAGGCATCATTGACTGTAAGGTGACATTATCGTCCACTCCATTGCGTTATGATAACGATAGTGCACAGTAGGGAGCGGTACACGCCATTGGGTTATGATAACGATAATGTCGAGGAGAGGACGGTTCATGCCATTGGGTTATGATAACGATAATGTCGAGGAGAGGGTGGTACATGCCAGTGGGTTATGATAAGATAGTGTCGAGGAGAGGGCGGTACATGCCATTGGGTTATGATAACGATAGTGCAGAGGAGAGGACGGTTCATGCCATTGGGTTATGATAACGATAGTGCAGAGGAGAGGGCGGTACATGCCATTGGGTTATGATAACGATAGTGCAGAGGAGAGGGCGGTACATGACATTGGGTTATGATAAGATAGTGTCGAGGAGAGGGCGGTATTCGCCAATCTAGAGAATGACTTTAAAAACATTACTTGCTTTACATCCTGTCCAAATGTTTGAAGTCAAGATAAAATTGTCGTCAGGTCTCTTGTGTAGTTTCGGACTGTTTGATGGGTACTCGGTTGGGTGAGCGGTATTTTGGATCTGTAGAAGGTTCTTGATTCTGAGAGTCAAGTGCATCATGTTTATGTCTTTTTGAGGGCTACACGCGAAAACTAATTGAAGTCATTGAATACAAACTGTTACAGAAGATTTCCTTAGGGTGGGCCGCAGGTGTGCCTGCAAAGCGCCGCAAGGTTGACATGCTTGTTCTATACAGAAGTAAAGGTCTCTTTTCCACGCCTTTTTGGTATAGGGCATATAGGGCTAGACCTATATATTTATAGACCAACCGGCACAAGATGGACGATGTGGTCAGCATCACACTGGCTGCCTTTACTTCCAGGGACTGCACCCGGTACCCACTCAAGGCTGGGTCGACCTGGGAGTCAAGGTCATTTTTGACAAAAGTCCGGCTACGCCTGGGAGCGAACCCACGGCCTTCCGATCTGCACGCGAGCTCCTAGCCGCTACGCAACAGCGACTCCCTGTTCCATATAATCATCACTTTATTTTTTTTATACAGGGGCGTTGACACAACTAACAATGTTATAGGTGTTCGTAAAAAAAGGGGGGGGGGGGCGTGCCCAACCCCAGCCTCCTTTACAAATTTTATAAAGGCCAAGTGGCTTGAACCTTGTTTGAGTGTGAAATAATAAACAATAATCTGTTTTGGTACAAGGAGACAGTTGAAGTAATTATGAATTATTTAATATTACGTTCTCGGTAACTAAAGAGACTTAATACAATGTTTTCCTGTAATGAATTTAAATAATGCGGACACAAACAATACATTGCACAATTTATTGCCAGGCATATTTCGCTGTATCTTGTCAGGTGCGTTGCTACAGAGTTATATCAACATAAAATGAAGCACAAAACTGAATAAATTCAACTGAAATGCGAATAGTTTCTTCTGATACATTGAATAATTTAGCGTTAAACAGGAAAGAATTATTTTTTTATTTTTTATTTTCAATAATGTGACAAAATTATATATATATATATATATATATATATATATATATATATATATATATATATATATATATATATATATATATATATATATATATATATATGAAAAACATCTTGTGCAGTATATCCTTGTCATTGAGAGTTAGAAAAAGAATTCTTGCTTGCTGCATACATCCAGTTTTAACATATGGCTGTGAATCCTGGACAATCGGTAAGTAGGCCAAACAATTTCTAGAGGCCTCGTAGATGTGGTTTTACAGGAGAATGCTTTGAATACCTCGGACAGCCAAAAAGAGCAACCACGAGTTTGTGAAAGAGGCGGGAGCTCGAAGACAGCTTATCACAGACATAAAAGGAGACAGTCATCATTTTTCGGCCATGTTATGAGAAGAAGAAAAAAAGAACACGTTGTGACCACTGGAAAGATCATTGGAAGGAGGGATAGAGGAAGACAACGAGAGAAGATGCTTGACAGTCTTGTTGCATGGTATGGAGGAGTGTCGGCACACGAACTGATACCTGCTGCAGGTAAACGTTTGTATACGTGTTTAGGGATCACTATCTGCGTCTGTGGCATAGGCGTTGCAAACGCGCTTTGTAATGCCGCGGTGCCAGGTTCGATCCCAGCTGCGCGCCTTGTGCCTTGCGTTGGGGCACTTCTGGATTTGACGTTTGCCCGCAACTCCGTTTTACAGATATGGCTTGACTGCAGATTGTTGGTTCCTTGTCTCACAAGCAGGTGCACTCCGATCGCGAATGAAACCCCTTTAACTAGTCGCCTCTCACGACATGCTTAGCAAGGGAGACAGTGATGTTGATTAAACTCCCTCACAACCACGCCGAACGGGCCCTGAACGGTTAACGTGTATTCTGACCATAAGCACTGGAACCTAGCTTATGCATCTTTAGCAACCCCCGCTCCTCTTCTCTCCCCTCCAAATGTTTAAGCGCTGCTAAGCCTGTCAATACTTCTGGGGACCCTGGAGTTTATTTGCTCATCAGTTCATACTATAATATAATTATTATAATTGCATGCTTAAATAAAGCATATAGGTGACCACCCCCTCCTTTCCCACATATTTTTAGGTGCCTGAGCCTGATCTGACTGCCACGTTTTCTGTCCATTTATAGCAAAGGTGAGCAACGTCTGGCCTGAGGGCCGCATGAGGTCTGCGAAATCATTTGATCCGCCATGACAGACATAATTAAATGTTTGACTAAATAAAACAGGCGATGTTTTCCACTTCACAATTGTTCTATGGCCCTACTAGTGACGTCATAAATATCAAGAGGCCCCTTGTCAGAAGCAAGGCTTTTCATCCATAGTATAGTGAAGACAATTGTAGGCTTTTAAAGCTTTAGTTTCTATCTATCTATCTATCTATCTATCTATCTATCTATCTATCTATCTATCTATCTATCTATCTATCTATCTATCTATCTATCTATCTATCTATCTATCTATCTATCTATCTATCTATCTATCTATCTATCTATCTATCTATCTATCTATCTATCTATCTATCTATCTATCTATCTATCTATCTATCTATCTATCTATCTATCTATCTATCTATCTATCTATCTATCTATCTATCTATCTATCTATCTATCTATCTATCTATCTATCTATCTATCTATCTATCTATCTATCTATCTATCTATCTATCTATCTATCTATCTATCTATCTATCTATCTATCTATCTATCTATCTATCTATCTATCTATATCTATCTATCTATCTATCTATCTATCTATCTATCTATCTATCTATCTATCTATCTATCTATCTATCTATCTATCTATCTATCTATCTATCTATCTATCTATCTATCTATCTATCTATCTATCTATCTATCTATCTATCTATCTATCTATCTCTATCTATCTATCTATCTATCTATCTATCTATCTATCTATCTATCTATCTATCTATCTATCTATCTATCTATCTATCTATCTATCTATCTATCTATCTATCTATCTATCTATCTATCTATCTATCTATCTATCTATCTATCTATCTATCTATCTATCTATCTATCTATCTATCTGTCTGTCTGTCTGTCTGTCTGTCTGTCTGTCTGTCTGTCTGTCTGTCTGTCTGTCTGTCCTGTCTGTCTGTCTGTCTGTCTGTCTGTCTGTCTGTCTGTCTGTCTGTCTGTCTGTCTGTCTGTCTGTCTGTCTGTCTGTCTGTCTGTCTGTCTGTCTGTCTGTCTGTCTGTCTGTCTGTCTGTCTGTCTGTCTGTCTGTCTGTCTGTCTGTCTGTCTGTCTGTCTGTCTGTCTGTCTGTCTGTCTGTCTGTCTGTCTGTCTGTCTGTCTGTCTGTCTGTCTGTCTGTCTGTCTGTCTGTCCTGTCTGTCTGTCTGTCTGTCTGTCTGTCTGTCTGTCTGTCTGTCCTGTCTGTCTGTCTGTCTGTCTGTCTGTCTGTCTGTCTGTCTGTCTGTCTGTCTGTCTGTCTGTCTGTCTGTCTGTCTGTCTGTCTGTCTGTCTGTCTGCATCGGAGGACTGAGCACGCATGGGAATGCCCAATGTGCAGTGACGTCGATTGTGATAACATAACATAAAATAACATCTTGTAGGGAGTCTGCAGTCCAAACCCCAAGTTCAAGGTGTCTCCTTCGTGCCAAAGAACTGCATGGCTGTTGGGTGAACAGTCGTTAACGAAGGCAGTCAGGTTGTTGTAGGGGCGACGCTTGCTGGTGGATGTAATGTCCTAAGTCCCAGCTAATAGTGAGGTACTGCTGGGGTGACCGTTTATTAACCCCCACATAATGCTTCATGTCAAAATGGACGCTAGGCACGGCCACATTTTTTTTAGTAGCAAATATTTTTGCTTCTGCCAGACGGTGGCCGTTGCATTTTTGCTCCATTTGTAGACTAGAAAGATATAGTTTCGTTGCCCAGCTTCTGAGTTGACTGCATGGCGTGACACTGTGAGCTACGGATTTCATTTGAACTGTGATAAACGTTTTGTGTGTTTTTCGCTGGCACAGGAGCAGAGAAACTATGGGGTGATCCGTTTGCTATGAAGATGAAACTAAGATTACCAGATTGTATCCGTAATCTGGTCTCCTAAAACGAGGAAGGGAAGAAAGGTGATGGAGGAGTGGGGAATTTTGGAAGAGAAGAAGAAAAACACGAAAAAAGTGAGAGGGACGAAGACGACCACAACGATGAAGGAGGAGGCTGGAGATTAGGAGGACGGTGCCAATGAAGAGAAGGAAAGAACAGAATATAAATAAAACAAGGGGACGACGAAAAGGAGGAGGACGTTGTCGGGGAAGGGAATGCGACGATGAGGAAGAAGAAGAAGAAGACGGGGAGCATACGTGGGCAGATAACTTGACGTGATCGCCTACGCCTGTTTACATAAAGCCGGAGAAAACGTTATCCGTATTCCAGCGTGATGATATTTTCTGGTGACATCTTGTTAAAAAACGAGATTGATTTTTGTAATCTCCCTCGCTAGAGAGAGTAAAAGCTTCTATTAACATTCAAAGCATACTGTAAATTGGCTCGCAGTTCTTAAGCAGTTTCTCTTCTGCTCCATCAACCACCGTAATCAAACCTTTAAAAACGAACATAATCGCCTGAAAACAAACTTAAAACAAATGGTTTTTGCTTTCAATCAACTTTCAAATTTATTCAGATTGAAATCAAGCGCGCCAAGTCATGAGCACTTCCGCTAGCGCCTCTGCGTGCTTAGGTTTCGTGAAGTCTGCTTTATTGGGTTACTGGCCGAATGAAAGGGAGCTCTATTGTAAAGGCCGCCATTTTCTCCGATTTTATCGCAACGTTGCGAACGCCATGGCGTATGAGGGGGCTTCTCTGGGAAAGAGATTTTCAGATCCTATTAAGCTAATTGAAGAATAGCTTTCGGGCATGGCGAATTTTGCTTCGGAGATATTTAAATAATTTCCTCTGGCCTTAGTCAGAGATAGTAGCGTAAACGAATGGAGATTCGGGGGCAAACACACGGGTGATGTAATTATAACAGCAGTCACGAATTATTAGCGTCATAAAATATGTCAGCTTCGGCCGCCCACGAAACTTTTCTAGGCAAGATTTATGACTCTTTTCTGTTTCTGTCTGTCTGTCTGCACTCCGTCTATTTTTCAATTAGTCTGTCTGTCCGTCAATTTGTCAGTCTGTCCTTTTATTCATCTTTCCAACTATTCAATGATTAATCCACATACCCACCTTTCATGAAGTTTGTATTCGCCATATCTATCTAAACTATCTATCTATCTATCTATCTATCTATCTATCTATCTATCTATCTATCTATCTATCTATCTATCTATCTATCTATCTATCTATCTATCTATCTATCTATCTATCTATCTATCTATCTATCTATCTATCTATCTATCTATCTATCTATCTATCTATCTATCTATCTGTCTGTCTGTCTGTCTGTCTGTCTGTCTGTCTGTCTGTCTGTCTGTCTGTCTGTCTGTCTGTCTGTCTGTCTGTCTGTCTGTCTGTCTGTCTGTCTGTCTGTCTGTCTGTCTGTCTGTCTGTCTGTCTGTCTGTCTGTCTGTCTGTCTGTCTGTCTGTCTGTCTGTCTGTCTGTCTGTCTGTCTGTCTGTCTGTCTGTCTGTCTGTCTGTCTGTCTGTCTGTCTGTCTGTCTGTCTATCTATCTATCTAATATATCTTTCTGTCTATCTATCTACCCATCCGTCTGTCCGTCCAGCTGTCTATATGCCTGTCTCTGTATTTGGTTGTATGACTGTCAAATTGTCCTCTTGTCCGTCTGTCAAACTGAGTTCTTGCCTTTCTTTCTGTGAAACATAGCGAAAGAAGAAGAAGAAGAAGAAGGAGAAAAAAGGAGGAGATGGAGAAGGAAACGACAACTACGAGGAAGAAGAAAACTTTGAGTGAGTGGAAGTTCAAGGTGCCCATGTTTTGGTGCTGCTATTTTAGCTTTAAAAAAAAACCCCAGTTAGTTGCTTATCCTCCACATCGGTGTTTCCCAAACACCGGTGCATGTTTTCATTGAAAATGTTTCTACGGTGCTCTGACCTAAAATGAAACTCTTGTATTTTTGAATATTTCCCCCCTAATGGGACGAACTACTCTTTCACAGGGGTCGCCTAAGACTATCGAAAAACTCATATTCACTGAAGTTATGAAGTAGCGACGTAACTAATTTTATTGATAGGGGTCACCCCAACATGAGAACCCCTGTCTTAGAGTAAGTCAACCATGCGCACTGAAAAGGGCATCATGTTGCATGGGCAACACACGATCCTACACCACAACCGAGGTGGGGAGGACGAGCCTAATCTCTGGGCCTAACTGACATCCCCATGGGCCATAGACTCCGGAACCTGATGGTGTAGACACATTGAAATCCCTTTCCAAAATGTGGGAGATGGGGGTGGGGGTGCTTTTCTTCCGAATAATTCTTTGGGTAAAGAAAGGGGAGGGGCGGGGAGCTCCACCGCCAGGAAAAATTTGCAATGGAGCACGTGAGCTGTTGCTCCACTGAACATGTATTAAAAAAAAGTAAAGTAAAGACCATTTTTCACGCTTTTAGGCGCTTCGGGCATATGGGAAGAGCACTCATATTTTTTCAGACTAATCGACACTTGATGGGTAATGTGGTCAGCATTACGCCGGCCGTCTTTTTTTCCCCAGGACATACATCCTGGTACCCATTTTAGGCTGGGTTGACCTGCGACGCCCCATACCATGAGAAAAATCCACGCAGCCAGCAGTGGGTTTCTATCGCGGTACGTTGGAATTACGAGTCGGCCTCGCAAGGAATAAACCACGGATGCCGCCCACTGAACATGTATAGATGCTCTTTAAATAATCGCTTGAAGGTCTAATGTAGTTAGCGTCCTTTCGATATTTTTCCCAGGATTACTGGTGAATTGGGAAATAAACAGGTAGATAGACTAGCTGTTTCTGTACAACATAGTGATGAACTGATCATGACAATTAGATGCTGTAAAGGCCCTTTGAGTTCGAGTGAATAGTGCTCAACCACAGATGGATCATCGTAGTCTAATGAGAATGGTACTGGAGGAGTGACCAGGGGATCTGGTCGGTGATTAACAATGAGGGGAAAGGTGAGACGGATATACCAGTAGAATCAAACGTCTATGCTACCACTCGTATTGCAACTCTGTGTTTGCTGCTAAAGATGGAGATGGAGCGCTTTTAGAAATGTCCCGAAGCTGTGTTGTCCATTTTTACTTCAACGTGTATTTGTTTATACATTTCATTTTATTTCAAATACATTATTATTGTTTTTATTTGCCATTCAGCACATAATAATAATAATAATGTTTTTTATAATTATTTATTATTCTTGCTGCTTAAGCAAGGTTTAAGTCCCCTGAGGACGTTCCTTAGAAAATTATACAGGAGCTCCCCACTCCCCCCACCGCCAACCTCAAAATATGTATTTGTGGCAGCGTGTCTGTCGAAGGCTCTGATCACCACCCCCCCCCCCCCCCCCATTGGACAGTGGAACAATGTCGTCTCTCTGTGTGTGACTGTGTGTGTCTGTGTGTTTCTGTGTATAAGTCTGTGTCTGCGTGTCCACGTATGTGTGTGTATCTGTGTTATGTATGTATGTATGTATGTATGTATGTATGTATGTATGTATGTATGTATGTATGTATGTATGTATGTATGTATGTATGTATGTATGTATGTATGTATGTATGTATGTATGTATGTATGTATGTATGTATGTATGTATGTATGTATGTATGTATGTATGTATGTATGTATGTATGTATGTATGTATGTATGTATGTATGTATGTATGTATGTATGTATGTATGTATGTATGTATGTATGTATGTATGTATGTATGTATGTATGTATGTATGTATGTATGTATGTATGTATGTATGTATGTATGTATGTATGTATGTATGTATGTATGTATGTATGTATGTATGTATGTATGTATGTATGTATGTATGTATGTATGTATGTATGTATGTATGTATGTATGTATGTATGTATGTATGTATGTATGTATGTATGTATGTATGTATGTATGTATGTATGTATGTATGTATGTATGTATGTATGTATGTATGTATGTATGTATGTATGTATGTATGTATGTATGTATGTATGTATGTATGTATGTATGTATGTATGTATGTATGTATGTATGTATGTATGTATGTATGTATGTATGTATGTATGTATGTATGTATGTATGTATGTATGTATGTATGTATGTATGTATGTATGTATGTATGTATGTATGTATGTATGTATGTATGTATGTATGTATGTATGTATGTATGTATGTATGTATGTATGTATGTATGTATGTATGTATGTATGTATGTATGTATGTATGTATGTATGTATGTATGTATGTATGTATGTATGTATGTATGTATGTATGTATGTGTGTATGTATGTGTGTGTGTATGTGTGTGTGTGTATGTATGTACGTACGTACGTACGTATGTACGTACGTATGTATGTATGTATGTATGTATGTATGTATGTATGTATGTATGTATGTATGTACGTACGTACGTACGTACTATGCATGTACGTATGTGCGTACCTACGTGCGTTTGTGTGTGTGTGAGTATGACTGAATTAGTGGGTATGCGTGTGTAAGTAAGTGTGTGTGCGCACGCGAGAGTTGTGCATGCATTTTGCCACCCATGCAATTTTTCTTGATATTCATAAAATGAATATTATTATATGAACATAACATGCATTATTGATAAAATATAACTGCTGTGTGAAAGATGGGTGTTTAAAAAGGCTAAATGTAAGACCGGCCTGCGTGTCAAATTTGTGACTCTTTAAAATTAAATTTTGTTAGTTGATTCGTTTTTTCGTTCCCCAGTTCTCTTCCATCTTTCGTGATTTGTATGTGTCCTCTTATCCCTATGTATCTCAATCAAATTATTGTAACGAATTATTTGTAAAACTAATAAATTTAAAACACGGTTTTTATCAGTGTTTAAGCAATGAATGAGAATGAAAGCGATGTACATTTTGTAATAATGTATCCAAAGAGATACCCTAATATTCTTTTTTTTTTCCTTCTGTACCTCATCCCTTAAGGGAGCATAGGCTCTCAACTAACTGACGCTAAGGCACACTGTCCTATTTGTTGTCGCATGCAGTTCACCTTATGTCCTTCCCATCTTTGTAACTTCCCACAAGTTCCCTTCTCCGTGTTTTGCCTTCATCTGTATCCACATTATTATCTAAATAGGCATGTGACCACATCTTGGAGTGGCATAGGAAATAAAAAGCTACCATAGAAGTGAAGTTATATTCAACGAAATGTTCATACCACGAATCTCGTTTAACGAATCTTGCAAACGAACAACGGCAGGTAACTCCTTCTTGTTCCTAGAAAATGGCTGCTGTAACAATAATTTGTTAAAGGAGCAATCATCGACTATATTGCCAATTTTATCAGTTTCTTATTGAAAATCTATAATAGTGTAGGTGATTCTAGCTCGACATTGTTTGTTCGACGTGTCGTAAGTCTTAATCATGATGAGAAACAGCAGCGAAGGCGGTCTTCCGAGACTGTTTCAGATATTTCACGGAGAGGTCAGTAATTAAAAATTATAGTTTTTAAATTTACTTCAAAGTTTTACTGTAAAGAAAAAATATAAAAATAATGCTTACAGTTTTATTTTGGAAAAAATGTTGTGATGATTAAAATTAATATTTTATTTAATATCTGTTAGCATTGTTTACAGTGGATAACAAATAACTATTTTTTGTCGTTAACTTCTGTGTATGCTAAATTTTTGTTGGTTTAACTTTAACTATTTTACTTTAACTTCATTATAATTATTGAGTTGACATTAGTTTTATTCAGTTGACATGACATAATCAGAGGATCTGCAAGCTGTAGACCTAGATCAGAACATCTAATCAGTCTAATCCATACCTTTTTGGCAGTGTCGAGGGGGGTATCTAACTATTCTAATAGCTCGAAGATTTCCCATTTCAAAAGTATCAAATGTTATGCCCACTTGGGGAGAATGCCTCCTGATGCTATACCATACAAGGCAGAAGAGGAGAAGGACATAGAGCAGGAGGTATGCCAAGAAGAAGATGGGAAGATAACATCAGAGAAACTCTACAGCACCAAGATGTGTCTATGGTTGAAGCAGCCTGAAAAGCACGAAGCAGGTCCTTATATTTCTCTCGACACCTGAAGCGGTAAAAGAGGACATAAAAAAGAAGACTGTAGATTTAGCGGAGCGCTAATTGTCTAATCCGATCTGTGGCAGTGTTTATCATCTAATCCATTAGACTTTCCATTTCAAAAGAATCTGTCTACTGTAGACCAAGCTTGGCGCATCTGATTTGACTATTGAACTAATCGTCTAATCCATACCTTTATCTGTTTGTTGCAGTGTCGAGACATGCATCTAACGGCTCGCTTAGACTTTCTATTTCAAAAGAATCTGTAGACTGTGGACCTAGCTTAGCATATCTAATCCGACTAATCATCTAATCCATACCTTTGTGGCATTGTCAAGGCGTGCATCTAATGGCTCGTTTAGACTTTCCATTTTAAAAGAAAAATGCATTATTTTACTATTATTACTGTTTACTACAAATGCATAAATATGCCGCTTGGTGACCGGGCAACCATAAACTTTTGCGCTTTTGCTGAATGCTGAACTTACTGACACAGCCACGCATTCAGAAATTGTATCGCGGGAAAGCTACAAATTACCAGAGTTTACAAAAAGTCTCCTCCCATCTGTGGCTTTTCGGGCAGCCAACTCTGACTTGATGTCTCCATTCTAGTCTGTTACTTCATCTGCTTCTTTCCTCTACTCCTGGAATACCTCACAGTATCAGAGGAGGAGGAAGAGATTGAAATACCTCACAGTATCAGAGGAGGAGGAAGAGATCTCCTGAACTGGCTCTTCTTTTTGCTTCGTTTATAGTAGTGCCTGTGATATTTTTGCAGTCCATTTTCTGCGTGATCTACCTCTGGCTCTGTCGCCACTGTATATGTATATCACTGTTGGTGCGCTGTCTGATGCCATGTTGCCACACTAGCAGACTTCCTTTCTCTTGGTCTTTACTGTATTTAAATTGCAATTTTCTTTTAAAAACAGTAGGGGCCTCATGGCTTTACATAGAATAGGGCCTTTGGGTTCTAAATCTGGGCCTGCTTGCACTTTTACTCAGTGAAAGAAGAAAAATATTAGTATTTTTGAATTGAAATGTTACAGAAAAATTCTTAAAATCCCATGGACAATGAAAAAAACAAAAAAAACTTGAGATCTTACATAATCTGAGCATCAATGAGTCATCATCAATCAGCAAGTCCTTTACAGAACGTCGCTGTCTTCACGGCACGCCTGAATGTATCCCTTTTCCTAGCCAGCTCTCCGGCCCCATGTGTTCCGCGTTGAGTTTCTAGGGATATATATATATAATGTGGTAGTCTCCCTTTGCTTTCCACATCCACACGGCTGAGCATCTCAACCTTCAGCAATCGTTTAAAGTTCCTGGGTAAGTGAGTACCCTTCTCTGCGATGTTATTGCTAACAGCAGACAACACCCCAGAGTGGTCCTCTTATTCTGGCAGATACTCGGTCCCTAAGACTGCCTTAGCCACACCGAGGTGTGTTTTTGTCCTTCACCACGAGGAGGTGCAGTTGGGAGTACTGGCTCATAAACAGCATTCTCTCCTAAAAGCTGAGGTATTTTGGGCATGTTAAATGGCATAATGGCCTGGGAAAAAATGATAGAGTGTACAGTTTCTGCGAGAAATGGCAGAGGCTGACCAGGAAGGTGGATACACACTAAAAATGCATTGGTTATGAAAGCACATAGGACTGGAGAATTGGCTAGAGACAGCGAGACTTTCAGGCATGCTATGAAGAGAGTTACTTTCTGTAAAGAATCTGTCTTTTGATGATGATCAAACATCCTTTATCTTGGTTTTCTCTGCTTTACTACCCCTCCAACTTCTCCATTGTCAGAACATGCCCCAAGAATGTTTTTTTTTTCTTATGCTTATGATATAAGTAGCATACTCGTATGATTTATTGAAACTGACACAAAGAATGTAGATTGTTTTTATGATAAAGGTAGCAGACTTGACCGATTAAATATTGGTAAAAATTCTGAAACACACAAGACAAGTTTCATTTCTGGTTATTTTCTGTTCTCAAGGTTGCAAGTCTGCAGTCTTATGGGGCATTTATCAGGATCCCTGGATGCAGAAAGCAGGGTTTGTATAGTTTATTGCTCCTCTTGTCAGTCACTTACTAGAAGGATCTTCTCCCCTGCAAGTTTTAGCAGTAAATAAGTAAAGGGCCCTTTTCCAAGCCTTTAGGCGTATAGGGCATAGGGCTAGACCTATATTTGTATAGACCAATCGGCGCAAGTGGGTGATGTTGTCAGCAGCATGTTGGCCGCCTTTACTTCCCAGGACTGCACCTGGTACGCACTCAAGGCTGGGTCTACCCGAGAGCCAAGGTCATTTTTTAAAAATGTCCTACTCCGACAGAGAGTGAACCCACAAACCTTCCAATCCGCAGGCGATCGTCTAGCCGTTACGCCATGGCAACTCCCAAGTTACAGCAGTACAAAATGAAATAATATAAGGATTGTTGAAGAGAAGGAACATATGTTTTTTGATGTTTCTTTATGATGAAATGTTGGGTGAGTTATTATGACCTTCATCTGTCACCCTTATAAGAGCAGTTGGCATATTATGTTGGGGTTTTCAACTAAGCTGCGATAATGTTGACACCTTTTGGCCCAATCACAGCTGGTTTTAGCAAACCAGTAGTCACCTTTTACGACATGCTTGTTGGGTGTTGAGGGGCCGTGCGTTTAACCCCCCACACACACACAAACGTGGCCTTGGAACTATTCGGCCGAATACGAATAGTTGGACCAACTATTTGGCCAAATTCGAATAGTGAATCATCATCATCATGTGCTTTGCCGGCTAGCATGGGCGATTATGCCTCGCCACTATCTGCGATCCCCGCAAGGCGAAACATCAAAAACAAAAATAACGCTGACGAAGAAAACAATGCCGTCCTTACAAGTCGCCCCCCCCCCCCCCCTCCGCTCACGAAACCAGACGCCGGGTGGCCAACGCCAGAAGATCAAACAACAAAGACAATCAAGAAACCGAACGTCGATCAAAACATTCAGCCGCTGCCGTTTCCACGAGACGACGAAAGAACAGATACGACACCTATAAATGATGACGAACTCCCTTTACTTCAAAGAATCAACAAAGAGGACACTCTACTCAAAGAAATCAAGCCGACAACACTAGAACACTTGCTTTTCTGCCCCTCTTACATTTTTAAGTTTTGCATTTTGTTTCTACAGCAACACACTTAAAAACACTATACTCGCAACACATGCAAGATGGAAATAAAGAGGCACTTGGTACGCTCGTAGGTGGTGCACAAAGATAACGCTTCACAGTATAAACCAAGGTGGGAAGTCTTGATGTTTTTTTTCCACCAGTCCAGAAACGGTTGTGAGGTAACCACTATTCGTATTCGGCCCGACCGCAACTATTCGGCCGAATACCGAATAGTTATTGGGTCCACTATTCGGCCCCGAAGCGAATACGAAGCGAATATTCGGTACAGCCCTACTTGAAACCCATATCTCGTTTTTATCATAAATAAATTTTTTTTTTTTTTTATTAATTAAAGAATTCTGATTCTAGAGCTAGACATTTTTTGAATCTTATATATTAAAAACAATTTCAGAATTAGGTTAAAACCAGGAAAATTAGAAATTTCTGATATACTGTTTTTTTTTAAATAGAATTAAAATACAGCAACAGATATTAGAAATTTAGGATTTAAGACAATTAAAGACTTATGATAACACTGGGAAAACTACAAAATGCTGAATTATTCCAGATTGGACGTTTACGTCACGCTATGGAGATTCATGTGTTCATTTCACAGATGTGTCATTTGGTTCTTACATGCTATTTTTATAGAGATCATTGCTGAAGCTATGGAGATTGCGCAGTGCTTTGAGTGGGCAGACAATCTTTTTACAGTGAGAGATTTAGCTAAGTTAGTTACAACCTGGTGCAGTAAAGATCCTCTTGACTTTTTTCCCACTTGAACCTGAATCAGAAAGTTCTGATCAAGCCGTGGGGTGGGGATGGGGGTATGTTGACTTTGTTTCTTGCCTCTCAAGCGGATTTACTTTAGCTTTGAAAGAAGCTCTCAATAAGTCGACTCTTATGGCGTGTTTGTTTTAGTTGTTGTTATCGATTCAGCGGGGCATGAGCTTTCGCCCTCTGGCCCAATGCCATGCAGTGAAATTTGCATGTTTTCATAAGCTGTTCTTTTCCTCAGTACAAGGTGTTCCACTTGTCTGGTCTCGGAGGGGGTAGCTTTCTTCTAGTTTCACTGAGTTTTTTCATGGCATTGTGGTGCTGTGGTGTTTTTGGATTACCTATCTCCCCGGGCAGCAGCCATAAATGCCCTGTACCAGTTCTAAAGAAAATATGGGTTGTATTTCTGCCTTCGCCTTTAACACGTAGCTAAGGGGACTCACAGTGTGCTCATTCCCCGTCACCAGAATGCCTGCTGGTTTCGCTGAGCTCTTTGTGGCTCTAAGCATGAGTAGTTGGGGCAACTGGGTCATCACATCCTGAGTCCCTGTGCCTTCATGATAGTTTCCTGTATTCGGGGAGGGGGGGGGGGCCTGGCATACTTGTTTCCACTCCTAAGACTGTTCAGCACACCAAAGACCCCCCACCCCACTGCGGGCAGTACAGTGTGGTGCACCAGGTTTATTATCAGGGTTTGCTCCTCTAGATCTATTGTGTTTTGCCTGGGGATTCACACCCCCAGTTACCAGGACTACCTCGGGGAGGCTGTGTCTTTTCGCCACGCACAGTGGTCTTAGGGTAAGAAAGGTTCTTCTAGATCAAGAGGCTCACGCCGCAATGAACTTTCATAAACAGATATTCACTAGAAGAGGGGGGGGGATCTGTTCTACTCTCTTGGGTGAAGTAATGTGTAGGGGGTGGAAAAGAGGGTTTTACTAAAAATCTGTATTCCAGTATCCCTTATCCTACTTCATTTCAGCCACCACGCACAGTGGTCTTAGGGTAAGAAAGGTTCTTCTAGATCAAGAGGCTCACGCCGCAATGAACTTTCATAAACAGATATTCACTAGAAGAGGGGGGGGATCTGTTCTTACTCTCTTGTCCTCTACCTTATCTTGGTCTTCACCGCTACCTTACATGTGTAGGTCTAGTGGAAAAGAGGGTTTTACTAAAAATCTGTATTTCAGTATCCCTTATCCTACTTCATTTTAGCCAGGGACCACAATGTAAGCCCTGTGATATGTAATGGCACAACAGGATGATGATGATGATTAACCCAGCAAAAGTATATGATACTGGCAATCAATCTGTGCTGACCAGATTTTCTGACTGATAAAAATCATGTTTGTTTGAGTTCATTATAAAATGTTGTTTTTGTTTTATATAGTATGTGTATCCCATAATTTCAGGACTCCTGCACAAAAGTCAGATGTCCAACGCGAGAGTGGAAGATCCATCTGAGATGCTGGCTAAAGGAGAGAGGGTCTTCTGTAAGGTCATTGCCATGGAGGTAGGTGGACTCTTTGGGTATATGGCCGGGTTTAGATAAGTGTTTTGCAGATGGTGGGCTGCAATAAAGGTCCAGATGGGCGGCCAACATTTCTGCCTTAACTTGGTTTTGATTGTGGTCTATGCGATGAACGCTTCAAATATTGGAATAAAAAGATGTTGCATTGACCGAAAATAATAATTTTGTGACATAGGTTTTTATAAGAGGTAAGTTGAGTTGGTTCAGAAACCGACATCACAGCACTCGGGGCATTCCCAAAAGCACTCCGTCCCCATCTTCAGCAGCCAGTGAAGAGTTCCGATACCAATGGTGCCAGTAGCATTCTGATTAAACATCCATCTGGTCTTTCCTTTGAGCCTTGAACATCTGCCTGAACCTCTCGTCATTTTCCGCTGCATCAATCTCACCAGACTTTGGTGATCCATCTGCTCCTCCAAACTGTACCCACTTTCCCACAAGACCCTTACCACGTCTGCCTTATCATGCATCAATATTCCAAGTTGTGCAGAGCCAGCCAGTCTGTCAGCCTGTTTATTTCCCAACACATAGGTCTGTTACTAGATGTCTATTGGTCTATATGAGCGAATGGTCATATGATGAGCTAAGCCAGCAGCATAGAGTAGCTTCTTGGGATTTGTAACTGGTGTTTTACTGACTTTCCAGGCAATACTGTTATACTGTGCCTTAGTGAGGCATAGGAATCACAGAGTTTGAATCCTGAGTTTGACCAGCTTGAGTTTGCAAGTCTTCCACATCTAGAGCATGGTACTTCAGCATCATTGCTTCCATCTGTGAGTTCCAAGTCCCTGTTGTGGGGGAAAACAAGAGTAGACCCACTGCCTCCCTAACAGGCATATTGAAAGAGTCAATTAATTAGGGCAAACTGCGCTGCGGTGTCTGTGGAGCCTCGACCTCTTCACATGGGCACTGCAAAAAATTCGAAGACACACGTGTTTTTAAAAATCTCCTGCATACGCATCGTCATACTTTTACTTAGGTTAGGGCCCCATGTAAAAAAATTATAATTAAAAATAGGCCCTGCAACTAAGAAAGGTTTGGGAAACACTGGTATTCCTTCAAAGCTGGAGTGCCTCTGCCTGAGAGGCAAGGAACCACCAGATCTGTAGAATGGATGTGGAACAAGACTACAGTTGACAACCAACTAAATGTTTACACTGGAGTTTACAGCCAGCGAATGCAAATAACAAGAAGAAAGATCGGTGTTGCAGTTGTGTGTATTTAATGTGCTTCTTCAGAAGCTTAACTGATAACCTGCCTTCAGTCAGTTTCTCCTTTATCTCATGTTCTTTTCCTGACACCCCCCATTAAACTCCCCACCCCAAGACACCCCCATGACACCCAGTCCATGATTCCTCCTGTCCACACCCCAAGGGTTTCCTGGGCAAACAGGTTGCATTATAAAATGTTGTGAATATTTTCTTACTCTCTGACATAATACAAATATATTATCTTTTAGCATAATGAAGGTATGTGCATGCTTTCTAACTAACAAAGCCCACTTTGTTCTGCAGGCGGATGGAGAAAAGATAGCTCTCTCAATGAAAGTTGTCAGTCAAACATCAGGAAAAGACTTGGATCCAGAGAATATTCAGTCAAAGTCAGATGTTTTTTCTTTCTTTGGTTTTGTGACATTAAACTACTGTACAGAAAAGAAAATTAGTAACCATGGAAATGAGGTGTCTGGGAAAGGCTGTAGAAGTGACCAGAAGCGATAAAATCAGGAATGAGGTCATACGAGATAAAGTCGGCACAGAACCAGTTCTGAATTACATAGAAAGACAGCAAATCAAATGGTTTTCCCACTTGAAGAGAATGCTTTCTGATGCTATACCATTCAAGGCATATACCAAAAGAGATGGATCTAGAGCAAGAGGAAGACCAAGAACAAGAATAGAGGATAACATCAGAGAAACTCTACAGTACCACAATGTGTCTTTGAAGCAGCCAGAAAAGCACCTCATAGCTCCCTCGACACCCGAAGTGGTAAAAGAGGACCTAAGGAAGAAGAAGAACTACAGTTAGCCGTAAACTGTTTCATTATTTATATCTATTCTAAAAGAATAAATCCATGGTTATCCGCTGGGCGATTACTACTCCAAAAAAAAGAAAGAAAGAAAGAAACCTATTTTTTCATAATTTTGTCACTCAAAATTTTTTATGTTCATAAGCTCTTCATATTGCACACAAGAATGCTGTAGGGTTCAATCAATCAATCGACAGTTGTTTGCCTCTGGGTCCTTTGTAGTTTTTAGGCATACAGACATTCTATGTGGTTTTTGTTTTGGCACAGGAACAGAGCAATTATGAGTGACAGATTAGAACTGCGGGCAGGCTAGCTTCCTAATAGCCACTCCTTCCATCTTTAGCCAGACAGTTTACATTTTCCAGAAATGAGGGTTAAAACAAAGCCACACGCACGCACGCACACACACAAATCTATCCTAAAACTTATTTCTCCCAGGATCTCTTTATTTCACCTGTCCAAAAGATTGTGATGGTTGTCCAGTACCAGTGTTTTTTAGAGTCTGGAAATCTGTATATCTAACTTTGACTTTTAGACAAGAGGTACTCTTGCACTTGACTGACTGTTGGCCAATTAGTCACCTGTTCTTGGGTGAACCATAGGCGCTTTATAATGCCGGGTGCAGGCTTCGATCCCAGCTGCAGGACTTGCGCACTGCGTTGGTTTCGACAGTGGTATCAAGAAGCCGACTGTCCAGTAAGCAGTGGCAAACTACTGGACGTAAATGTGCCTAGAAGAACAACAGCCCAGAAATGCTGCGGTTGGTTCTGCAACGTCCTGTAAAGGATACGCAACTTACTTTTTCTCATTAGATAATGTTTATTAATACATATTGATTGATGTACTTTGTTGTGTTGTTGATTGAAGTGTGTGTTTCCACCATTCTGGTGTGACATATGTTAATATTCTTGCCATCATCCAATTCTGTTTACAGCCAGGATGAAAAACGACGGAGACAGTGGAACACTCAGGATAGAAGGAAAATTGATCTGGGTGCTGAACTGAACACTACTTGTCGCAGATGTGGAGGACACGGTCAGTCATGCTTTTTTTTTTTTAGTCCTACTTAGTAGATACAGTCGAATCTTGTTAACAGGAAGCCACTAAAGAAGAACATTTGGTCGTGAAAAAATTGTTAGTTCCAGCATGTGGTTTATTATTTTTATAGTCCCCAGCTATCGCGAAAATTGTTTTTACACAGACTCGATTTTTTGGTCAGTCAGAATTTTTTTTTATAACAAATGTTTACTGCAGTGATTCCCAAACTGCGCCGCCACGACTTTTTCACAAGATACACGAGCTTTTTTTTTTTTTAATCTCTTACTTACAAGTAGTCATACTTTTACATAGGTTAGGGTGCTGTGACTAAGAAAAGTTTAGGAAACACTGGTTTACTGTATTAACTTACAGCCAGACAGATTGGCTGGTTCTCCGTGACTGACCTGGCTGGTTCTCCGTGACTGACCTGGCTGGTTCTCCGTGACTGACCTGGCTGGTTCTCTGTGACTGACCTGGCTGGTGAATTGATGCACGACAAGCTAAATGTAGTCAAGGCTCTTTGAGAGCAAATAAGGGATGTCAGTCATTACATGCCTAAAGGAAAGAAGCAAACCATGCAATAGACCACAATGGAGGCATCAGGTCAGAGTTGGCTGCTCAAAAAGCCACAGCTGTGAGACTTTTCCAGGCCATAAATCCAGTGTTTCTCAGCAAAAATATATGATGGTCCCATGTATATAATGCACCTTGATTTTGATTCTGGAAAGTTTGAAACAAATAATGTGGTACTGCCGTTGCATAAGACGCATAATGTTTTCTCATAATTATGGAAATACGGTAGGTTACGATTGCCGGGAGAGACATGTACAGCAAGGAGTGACTGATATGTCGCCAAGCTTCAGCTTAGTTAGTCTTCTCTTGAGTCTAGAGTGGTGAAGAGGTCATAGTTCTCCATGTCTGGCAGTTCATTGCCACCTGTTTTAGGTCTTGGATATTCAGTAGGCCCAGGTTTGAGCCTTTCCTGATGATGGTTCACCTAGCCCAGTGCACTTGAAGGTGTTGAAAAGGTCCTTTACTTTTGAATTCTTGCTGTAAATTATGATGATGCAAGCGTTTAGTTGATATCTCATAGTACGAAGTTCATTTTTTTAAAGTAATTCCCGGTATGAACTTTATTTTTAAAAAACACGAATAAAAAGAATTATTGCAGCCAAAAGTGAACAAAACATTTACGTTATTTCTCAACACAGTCACCATTGATGTCAACACATTTTTGGTGACTTCAACACATTTTTGGTGACTTAACACATTTTTGGTGACTTCAACACATTTTTGGTTACTTCAACACATTTTTGGTTATTTCAACACATTTTTGGTTACTTCAACACATTTTTGGTGACTTCAACACATTTTTGGTTACTTCAACACATTTTTGGTGACTTCAACACATTTTTGGTTACTTCAACACATTTTTGGTTACTTCAACACATTTTTGGTTACTTCAACACATTTTTGGTTACTTCAACACATTTTTGGTTACTTCAACACATTTTTGGTTGCTTCAACACATTTTTGGTTACTTCAACACATTTTTGGTTACTTCAACACATTTTTGGTTACTTCAACACATTTTTGGTTACTTCAACACATTTTTGGTTACTTCAACACATTTTTGGTGACTTCAACACATTTTTGGTGACTTCAACACATTTTTGGTGACTTCAACACATTTTTGGTTCTTTAGGTGCAGAAAAAAAAGTGGTAAATCACTTGGTGCCAGATTGGGGGTGTCTGGTGGGTGGTCAACAATTTCCCAGTGAATTTTTTTGCAACAGCTAAACAGTTCCATATGCAACATGAGGTCGAGCATTATCCTGCAGAAGCACAATTCTAGAGGCGACTTTTGTTTTAGATGGCACACAGTTTTTTTTATATCCAAGGTTTCTTTTCAAAGTGTCGTAAATCAGTGAACAGGAAACTTCTAAAGTTCGACAGGCAATGCAGAAATTGTGAAGCAACGATTTTCCAAAATTTCAGGTTCAATCCTTCCACCAAATCGTCTGTCACCACACTAGGCTGACTGCTGCAGTCTCCATCATGAATATTTGTTCGCCCTTCTTTAAACATTGACACCATTTCCTCACCATCCTGTCAGTCATAACATCTGACCCATAAACCTCAAGGAGTTGCCTCAAGGAGTTGCCTCAAGGAGTGGCCTCAAGGAGCATCTCTGCTAACAAAAAAAACAACACGAGCCTCACAGCTGGCAGAAGTATTTGTTTTTGCACTCAATATAAATCACTCACACGCAGCGCCAAACAAGATTTCCACAGTGGGGAAAACAGCACACAGCTAACTAATGAACCACATAAACGTACCGCATATGCACATTTACGTTTTCCATCAGTGTTTGTGTCGCTGCGGTCAAAACGGGACTTACTTAAAAACGTGCCTCGTATTTATTTATGTTGTGCAGGTCACTTCGCTATGGACTGTTATGTTTCAAAGGGAGACAATCGGTATGCGTTAATTCCTGATCTGCGCTATTCTGCCGGCGAGGAGAGGTCCTACAGAACGCAAGAAAGGAAGGTAAGGCGTTACATTATAGTGATCTGGTGATAATTCTCACTTACTAGGTTTTTATTCAGCTGCGTATCTCCGGCTGTCATTCCCTGGAAAGTTCTGGTTGTTTGTCCACTTGAGGACTTTAGTCTTGTTCCAGAACTTGAATTCTGCATGCACTTCCATTTTACATGTCTGGCTTACTTGTATGCGGACTGTTGGTTTCTCACCTCTCTGGCAGATAGCATGCTTTTATAGGGATGGGGTGAGTCTATTCTTTTTTCCTCCAGAAAAGGACCCCAGAACCCACATAGGGATCATCTACATGTGATTTGGAAGCAGTCCGGTTTGTTGATTGTACCAGTGGCATGAGCATTGATCGTTTAGAAAGCAAGGGCAAACTACTCAGTGTACAGATGCCTAGTAAAAAATATTATATAATAGGCATACATTCTTGACCCCACATAATTGCAGGTTACACCCAGCTGGGGTGGCCGTTACGGGTGCCTTAATTATAACCTATTTTGCTGAACAGGGTATCTAGGCTTGCCTTATCAGTCTGCCCCCTGCTGTGAAATTCTCATCGGCGACCGGGTCGCCCATTGGCTGGCCGGTAGAGGGCCTTGTCGTTGGTCGGGACAGTATTTGGGTTTTTTCTTTTGATCGCATCAGCTCTGCAGGAGTTCTTTTAAAGGCTACTTGGTGGCAAGCAATGTCAGGCCATTCTATGTGGCACAAATAACTTAGTCACAACTTTAACCAAAACCTTCCCCTTTGGGGATGCTGGTTGAACGTGACAATTTTTGTTGTTTTTGTTGCTGCTTAATTGGGTCGGATCCACAGAGATTCTGTGATGTCACATCTTCAGGTCCTGTTTGGTCTGCCATCCAGATTGGGGTCTTCTGATCTTAGCATGTCGCATGTTTAGGTAGCAGCCCCAGAGGAGATAAAAGGCATTTGCACAGTAAACATCACACATTCACACAGTAAACATCACACCTCAACTCACCCAGGATGGCTTTAAAACTATCAGGTGCTGCAGTATAGCTGTAAGACAATTCAACAGGGTTACTGTGATCTGCTCATTGTATTCTCATCGAAACAGCAACTCTTTGAGTCACTAGATGTTTATTATTCAGTATGAAGTCTTAGAAAGACAGAGGAGGGTGTGAGTGCATATCTTTTACATCAATGGTCTTCAGCCCAGGGGCGGGAGGAGGTTTTTTGGCAAGCAGTTTTACAATTGAGTGCATGTGTAATCTATTATAATATTTTTTCAGTTTAGTTAGGCATTTGGTCTAATCACCCCCCCCCCCTCCCCCACCCCCACCCATGCAGTTCAGAATTCACATGGGGGAATCAGCTTGTCTGCTTATATGCTTTACATGCATAGAACAGTACAGATTTTATATATCACTTTAAAACACTTTTTCAAAATGCAATCTACAGCTTTTTATTGGTAAGTATATTTTCCATCAACGCACCCGGACCAAACTCTATATGAGACCTTCTACAGCAGAACTTCTGGGTGAAAGGTGTGAGAAAGACCAAGAGTTAGAGAGACAGGATAGCTGAATCCTGCCAAAATATGATAAAAAAATCATCCCCCAGGCCACTCGAGAAGCGCAAGAAAGCACAGAAAACCATGACACTGGGCTACAGCCCAGGAGCAGTGTAATGATTAAAAAATAAGAAGACAGTGTTTCGCATCTCACCTGTATGTTACCAGGGCCCGCACATGAAGGAAAAGGAATGGTAAAATAGTAACATACCATGCAAGTCATATGATGCCACTAAGGAGGATTGGCACCAGGTTTGTCAGATATTGCATAATCCGACCACAAAAGAAAAGTCGGCAATGGTTTGGTGGCCTAAGTTGGTTGTAGGCCTTTGATTCTTTGGGAATTATTCTTCTTCCTAGCGTTCACCTGTTGTAAACCAGTTGAAAGTCAGGATTGTTTACCCTCCGTCGCTGTTCAGTCCCGGCTAGAATACCTCAGCTCTTCGGACAGGATGCTGTTTATGAAGCAATTCTCCTAGATGTTCAGATCATGCTGAATAGCTGTTTTTTTTTTCTTCGTCTTGGTCCATAATATTCAGAGAATTTATCTATAGCATCTCAGTTCAAAAGCTCAGAATTTTTTTTTTGTTATTTAAATATAATGGCAAAAAGCTGAATATAATCATTGCCTATTAAAATCACAAACAGCACCCCAAAAAAACCCTGCTATTTTTATTACATCTGTAATGTAAATGATGCACAGCTAACTGTCGCTTCCCACATCTGGTGGTGCATGTTTGAAGTTCTGTGAATTCCATAGTGAAGCTCACTGTTCACAAGTCACTAGAATTAACAGAACACTTAATGTCTAACCTAAACCACAAAAAAGTTTAATAGTGTTTAGTGGTATCTCAGGGAAGATGGCTCTGTGTTAAAAATGATAGTTCTGGATTCGCCACTATACCACCTTCTGGTCGTGGCAGTTGTTGGCAGCATGACCACCTAGAAAGCTCCTGGATTGAGGACACAAGCTGATGGTGATCATACAGGCACAGTTGACAGTTGTTGTCCTATGTAACACCTGACAATAGTGCATGGACAAGCATGAGGGGTTCATTGAGGATCCCTCATACTGCAGGCTGTACGCTGGTTTTACTTGATGTGTTTTAATATACTGATCATTGACTTGGCCTTCAGATATTAGTAACATCCCGTGACAGAGAGGAAAACCAGAGTAAGCGATCACCAAACACCATACCATGTTCACCACCTATCCATCTGTCCAAATTTTTTTTTAGCTTAGATGTCTATGCTAGGCTTTTACAGACCGATTAGGTCTGTAACAACCCTAGGATCACCAGTGGCAGCCATGAGGTATGAAAGAAACTAAGTTCTGTCTAATGCCTTCCCTAGTGACAGGTGTTAAGTTATTAGCAAAGCGCTGTCAGAAGCAAAAACAACTTCAGAGCTTAACATTCTGCCAAGCCTTTCCTCAATTTTGGCCGGAATTCCAGCCTATTATGTGTGAAGGTTCACATGCCAGCAGCAGTACTTGTTACGAGACTGCTTTTACTTTACATTCCTCATTTTCCCATGTTGGGTCCCGGGGCCCCGTTTGGGAGGAGCAAAGATTAGACCTGTTGTGGACTAACAAGCATTCATATGAGGCTACTAATTAATTATGTTTTCTTCGAAGTAAGAGTGCATCTGCTTGAGATGCAAGCAACCAACAGACTGCATAGAAATGAGCCAGATCTGTAAAATGGATGTGCACACAAAACTGAGGTTCTGGCACAAGGCCAAAGTCCAGAAGTGGACAGACAACCAGAACTTCTCACCAGAGTTCACCCCTGGTGGGTGCAAAGGGGGGGGGAATAAGGTGTTAAGTAACTCTCATGGTGAGCCAGGGTAGTGTAGTGGCTAGACGCTCTCCTGCAGACATAAAGATCTTGGGTTTGAATTCTTATCGAGTTTGATTTTTTTTTTCAAGTTCTGGGAAGTAAAGGTGGTTGGCATGATTTCGCCCAAATAGGTCTGTAAACAATATGAGAAACACATACAAAAAATGCCATGGCATGAAAAGTGTCTGCAATTTGAAGGGGAAAAAAACTCACTCGTGTTTTTTTTCTTTCTGTTTTCTAGGAAGACAAGAAGAAGAAGCAGAAAAGCAAAAGGAGGACATCATCCCCTGAAGATAGTGATTCTGGTGTTGATCAAAGAAAGAAGCCCACAAGGGTTACCGGCGGCGACCGTTCAAATAAGAGAGACAAGTACAGACAGAGCAGTGATAGTGGGAGCAGTCCCGAGGTTAATGAACGAGGAAAGAGACAAGATCGTTGGGAGGGTAAGGATGAGAGGAGCGATAGATTTGGAGAAAGTAGCAGAGGGGAGAAATATGGCAGCAAACGTAAAGTTGCAGAGCCTGAGAGCGGCTCCGATTCTGAAGGTCAGGGTTACAGGAAGCAGACCAGAAACAGTCAGGAGTTTCGGCAGGCTGAGTACAGGCCAAGGCTGCGGAGTGGGAGCAGAGAAGCGCGGAAAAAGGATGGAAATGAGAGGGAGAAACTTAGGAATACTAAAGATGAGAGGGAGGGCCCCAGGCGTAACTTGAATGCTACTGGTAACAGAGAGAGAGAAAGAGGCAGTGAACATCGTGGAGAAGTAGCGAGGAAAAGAAGTTGGAGCTTTTCGAGTGACGAAGAGAAAGTGGGCGAGAAGAGAGGCGGCAAGGTAAACAAAGAGAAATCTCATAAAAGGAGATAAAAAGGAGAGAAGGACATTCCTTCATCTGATGAGTTATGAGTGATGTCCTGGTAAGTTAGCATTCTATGATGTACTTTAATTTTAGATGACCCCCATCTCATCCACTTTGAGATTTCGTAGGGAATTCCTAGGGGTTTCCCTTGACAGTCCTATATTGTGGGGGGGGGGGATGGGCTAATGTTAAATAAATAGCGGAATAGTGACTACTGTACACCCTAGTACCGCCCTCCTCCCCATACTATTGGATATTGTTTTGTGGATTTCCCAAGCAAATCTCGAAGCTGACAAGATAGGGTCGACTAAAATTAAAGTACCCCTATGCTACTGCGCCATTGGACTACATATTGGTTGCAAATGAAGCCTAGTAAGTCCTGTGTATATGAACATTGTTTTTAAAATGAATATTCTTGAAAAAGCAGACGTAAAGGTTGCCTAAATGAGGCATTTGTGGCTGTTGTCTGCAGGGAGTTTGCATTGTGGGATTTTTAAGGTAAACTCAACCCCTGTGTAGCTTAGTTACGGACGGAGGTCATACTGTTTAGGGGTCAAACAGCCCTGTCGATCTTTATCCCCCAGTGAAACATTGACCTTCAACAAACTCACAACAACAAACTCACTGTTTGTATTGTATGCAGCTCTCACCCATGTCCTTTACATCTTTTTTTTAACTTCACTCTGTTTCTTTCATTCTATGTTTCTTTGTTTGCCTTTATTCTTTTGACCTTGCAGATTCTGATGCAAAGATATTCTAGTTATTCTATTGTTGCCACGTTTTCTCCAGTGTCCAGTACAACATCGGCATCTTCTCACCTCTTGATTCACTGGAACTTGTTTAGTTCTCTCACAAAGCTCAACATTACTGGCTCTATCATACCTTTTAATTCCCTTTATTGTGCGCAGAGATATGAATATTTGTATTTTATTACTAATTGTTTTAGTTGTTCGTCAGTTGTCTCATCTGAGGTCATATCTGATGGTCAGAATGTTGTTTAATGGACAAAAGTTTGTTGTCAGACACACTATGTGTTGAAGAAAATATGCAAGAGACATTAAGGTAAAAGAGGTAAATACAAGAGAGTGTCTGAGATATGTTATGCTTGATAGATGGATAGTGTGCAAGCCTAATGGTGAAAGGTACTTAGTATTTTTTTTTTAAAAAAATCTTTTTCTTTGTATTTACTCTCATAAAACCACACCTAATGTTCTTACAGAATTACCAGTCTGCTCTGGGTTTCCTCTGTTTTTCTTCTTTAGCTGTGTGTTAACTCCTCATTGAGCATCATCATCATCATCATGTAGCAGGTCCTTTGCAGAACGTCGCTCTCATCACAGTCTGCCTGAAATAAACTCGGTCTCTCGCCCGTTCCCCCGCCTCATGCACTTTCACATTCAAGGAGTCACCTATATCCTGTGCCCATCTTCGTGTCGGTCGGCCCCTGCCCCTCCTTCCTGGTATCATGCCTTCTGCTATAGTTTTTTCCAATCCGTCGTGGCGCTTGATATGACCAAAATATTTCAGCTTTCGAGAAAGGATGCGGTTTATTAGCCAATCTTTCTTGATGTTCAGATCTTTTAAGATGTCAATATTTCTCATCTTCTTTGTCCAAGATATTCTGATAATCTTTCTATAACATTTAAGCTCAAAAGGACTGAGAGATAGTCCACGACTCACATCCATATGTAGCCACAGGGAAGATGCGTGCTCTCAGAATTCTAATTTTGATCTCCTTGCTGGTGCTTAACCATAGACTTTTAAGGCTGTTCAATCTTCTTTGCATTGATATGGCCATCCTCCTTTTAATTTCTCATTGAGCATAGATCCCCAAATTTGCTCTGCAGTCACCCTTAAGAGGGCAGATAATATGTAGTGTTGTGGTAACAGCTAGGATGTGATATCTGCACCTTCAGTCCAACAGATCCTATTTAAGCAAAGCATTATTTCATCACCTTTTGCACTGTTCCTGTTAAGATAGTATGGGGTTTATTCCACCTCCACCACCCCAACATGATCCTGTTGAGATAGTATGGGGTCTATTCCACCTCTTCACCACCCCAACATGATCCTGTTAAGATAGTATGGGGTTTATTCCACCTCTTCACCACCCCAACATGATCCTGTTGAGATAGTATGGGGTTTATTCCACCTCCACCACCCCAACATGATCCTGTTGAGATAGTATGAGGTCTATTCCACCTCCTCCACCACCCCAACATGATCCTGTTGAGATAGTATGGGGTCTATTCCACACCCACCACCACAACATGATCCTAGAACCAACATTTTATTTTTGGAAGAATACAGATAATGTCTTGGAATGATAGAAAACCTTACTAGACAAATAAAATCTTGTGTTTTTTTTTTTTTTTTGACACTAATCACAGTAGTCACTTCATCTCACTCGGATGTGAGATTTTGTGGCTGTTCCCGCGGGCTGTCCTATGTTTTAGGGGAGTTATGAGATGGTTTCCTTTGCTGTCTATACACAGTGTGGTGAAATCTTGCTCATGTCCGTTTGACACGGTCAGCAACCTGTCCTCCTGAAATACACTGTGCAGCTTTCTTGTCGCAGGTGTCTTTTCTGTGAATGACTGTTGTTTTTCCAATGTGTTGTTGTGAGAAGCTCAGGCGCCTGTATACAAAGATTAAGTGTTGCGGGGGGAGCACCGAAGGCGCAACAGTTTGTGGGTATCGAATCATTGTTTTTTTTTATGTTTCTACGTTCGTTGGAGGTCACTGTCAACAGTGGCGAATGTGCTTAAAATGTTCAAAAACAAGCAACACCTGACAATCACTAGAACATTGGACAGACTGTGGTAACGAATACATAATCACGCATGCAAGCGAGTGGGGGTGAGATTCAAGTTGTACTTTTTTGTTCTTGTTTTTAATAAACGTACAGGTCTTTTCGAGGCTTGGTATGAAACAAGCACTGGGGGCAGCAGAGATAAATCACATATTTTAGTGGTCACATTCGACACTTTTGGGATGAGCTGGGAGAACATACAAGATGGTTTGATGAAGTAAAGTGAGCAAAAGGTAGACAACAGTACAACTGGAAGATGATATCAAGAGATTGTCAAACAGTAGTGTATCATGACGCCGATTTTGTTGAGGCCTGCTGGCACTTTACTGTTGACGTTTGACTGAGAATATCTCTACTCACTGTGTGATAATGAGGGTGGGGGATTTAGTGAATTAGAATATTGATGTCTGAGAGGGTGGAGCTGCTGGAGAATGTACTGGAACAGTGTTCTACAATCCTTTCATACCCACAGGCTTGCACAACAGGGGAACTAATTTCACGGATCACTTACCAGCAGTTTAGATAGCAGTTTCTTCGCTACGTCTGATGTCACAGACTTACAGAGTGAAGCTAGCGGAACTTCTGCTGCTGCTCAGAGTAGACAATCTTTGCAGCAGTGTAGTATCAGAATCATGTAGGTGCTATATGACAAGTCAGAACATTTTTAGCTGACCACCAGGACATTTCCATGGACCACAAGTTAAAGAATACTGCTCCTTCTTTTTTTTGCATTCACCAGCTGTAAACTCTCACAGAAAGTTCTGGTTGTTCATCCACTTCTGGACTGCAGTCCTGTTCCAGAACCTGAGTTTTGCGTGTGCATCCGTTTGACAGATCTAATTTATATGCAGACTGTTAATTACTTGCTTCTCAGGCAGATGCACTCTGACTTTGAAGGAAGCTCCAAAATAGTCGACTCTTACAACATGCTTTTGTGTAGGCAGTGGGTCTGTTCTTGTTTTCTTTTTAACAGGGCCCCGGAACCCACACGGGGAAAGAACACTACTAAAATATAAATGTATAAAGACTGTCTTCATGTCTGTGGGTTTGACCTTTAGGACATTTCTGTGGACCACAAGTTGAAGAACACTGCTAGAATATAAATGTGTAAAGACTGGTTGTATTACAGACTGTGGGTTTCTTTAATCAATGCCATTATTATTTTGTTAAATCGTCTTCAGAGTTTGTAACCTTCATTAAAATTAATATTTTGCCAAATCTGCAAGTGCAGTGTCTGTTGGCTCTCTGGTGAAGTGTTCCTATTTATTTTATTAGCAGTAAGAACATAATAGGTAAAGCAAAAACTGCATTTTATCTTATGAGGTAAATTGCTGTCATGGGAGGCTAGAAATAAGATTCTCGCATTCTGTATAGTCTGTGTTTGTGGCTTGGATGTTGCGAATGTGCTTTGTAATGCCAGGTTTTATTTTGGTTCACTAGCGCAGTTGGTTAAACCTGACTGAGCAGCGACAGGGTGATAAACTCCTTGTTGTCCGGGTTAACGCCAGGGCGTTGGCAGAAAAACCACATTTGTCCCAGATTTACAGAATCTATCATGGAATCAAGGCCGAAGGGTTGCGATACATTCATAGCACCGAGTCAAAGGGTTAATACTAATACCTCATGGATACTTAAAAAAATTTGGGGGGAAATCCCAGCTGCAAGCAGTTTGGCAACAGACTGTCTTTTGTTGGTTTCAATAATGGTTGAGAACCGACCATTCAGCAGCAATGGCAATTTGCTGAACATAAATTTGCCTAGAAAAACTGATGCAGCCAAAATATGCAAGGGTTGGTTCTGCAACTTCTTGTAAAAGATATACTACTGACATTTTAATTTTTTTATATCGAGACAGTTTTAACATGGCCGTGAGTCCTGGGTTGAACAAGCCAAAGAACTTCCTGAGGCTTCAGAGGTGATGTTCTACAGAAGAATACTTTAAATTTCTTGGGCAGCTGCAATGATTAACCCAGATGTTTTGAAAGAGGTTAGGATCCGAAGACAGCTTATCACAAACATAATGAAACAGTTATCATGTTTTGGACATGTTAAAGGGTGAAAACTGGAACATGTTGTGACCACTAGAAAGATTTGTGGCAAGAGACTGAGGAAGACAATTCTTAATGGCCTTTTGTCATAACATCGTGAGCACATGAGCTGTTGATTGCAGTTTGTGGATAGGTATAATGGAGCAGGTACAGGTCTAAATTAAATATTTTCCTTATTGCCATCAGATGAGCTTTTTTTTTTTTCGTTCACTGGCTGTGCATTCCAGCCGAAGGTACCGGTAGATCATCCATTTGGACTTTTGGCTTCTACCTTGACTTGAGTTTTGCTTATACAACCGTTTTACTGGCTTTTGCCGTTCCCTACCTAACGGGCAGATGTACTCAACTTCGAGGGAAGACTAAGTAAATAAAACAAAATATGAAGACAAACTTATGGTACATCTCACAGAAGATTTTCCAGACACTTCTGTAGTCTAGGGGTGTCAAGTGTCCCTCGTGTCCAAGGTTTGAAGCACGTCCACCACTGATGGCAGCCACAACCAATGAGCGTAAAAATACAGAAACAATTGTTGCAAGAAGTCGACTTCTTTCTTTCGTTCTCTGTTACAGTGGGTTTCAGAATGTTGAATTAGGAATCAACATCATAGCGCTTGGGATACTCCCATGAGCACTCCATCCCCATCTTCAGCAGCAAACAGAGTTCCGATGGCACCAGTAACTGATTGTATATGTGTCTAACCTTTCCCTTGAGTGTTGAGCATCGGCCAGATCCCCTTGTAACTCCTCAGACCTTAATGATCTGTTTGCACTTTAGCACAATTCACTCACTCCAAAAGGGTCCTCACAATGTCTAGCTTGTCATACATAAGTTTACCACCAAGTGGTCAGTGTCGGCCAGTCTATCTGTCAGCTCATTTCCTAACACAGCAGCATGACCTGAATTGAATATCCAAAGGATGCTGACTACTGGTTTTCAGAAGAAAAGGTCACGCACCTCTGTGAGGGTGACGAATATCTTTCACATACAACTTGGTTTCCATTGAAATGCCAAACGTGGGATCTGCCTTATACATGTAGAGAGCATGTCTGTATCCGTGCGTGGAAGAAAAAAAAAGGAAGTGAGATGTGTCTGCCACATTAAAAGACACAACATTCTTATTGTTTTATCATATGCGAAAAACAACCTATCCTGAAGTGAAAAGCCAATGGCAAGAGGTAGACAGCAAGACAAGTGTGATAACAACATAAAGATATGTCTGCCCATATTAAAAGGCACAACATTCTAATAGTTTTATCATATGCGAAAAATTAGGCTGTCCTGAAGTGCAATGGCAAGAGGTAGACTGTGAGAATAACATAAAGAGATAAACATACGGGGTCTGAATGTTACAACCAGGAGGAGAAGCGCTGCATGTTCAAGATCCACCGTAGTCAGCGTCTCTTGTAGACACGGCACCTCATTGATTTATGTCTAATTTTTGGCTGGGGAAAAAAGGTTAACAGTGACATAATAATCCTACATAATGAGAACTATTCTTCTTTTCTTCCTCTTCTTATTAGCGTTCACTGGCTGTTAACTCCAGTAGAAAGCTCTGGTTGTTCGTCCACTTGTGGACTTTGGTCTTGTTGCTGAACTTAAGCTTTGCATGCGTCGGTGTTACAAATCTGGTTTATCTGTATGCAAACAGCGGTTCCTCGCTTTTAGGCAGATGCACTGCGACTTCGAACGAAACACCCATAATTATGAGTCTGTCGGACGTGCAAATTATAATGATCCTGAAATTAACACATCAAAAGTAAATATACCCCGCCCTGGTTCATGAGTCCCATTTGGGCTGTCCCTGTTAGAGCATGTCGTAAAAGTCGACTAAGTAGGGATGATTTCTCGGTTTTATATCTTTACTTCGAAGTCGGAGTACACTTGCTGAGAGGCGAGAATCTAACACAAATAGGCCAGATTTGTAAAACGGATGTGCATACGAAAGGTAGGTTCTGGAACCTCTTCTTGGCGTTCACTGGTTGTATTCTCCGAGGGAAAGCGATTACTGTTCGTCCACTTCTGGACTTTGATCTTGTTCCAGAACTTGAGTTTTACATACACATCAGTTTTACCAGATTTGAATTATTTGTATGCAGACTGTTGGTTCTTCGCCCCTCTGACAGATACACTGCAACTTCGAACAAACATTCACGATTAGTCTCTTTGTATTACATGCTTTGGGGGCGGGGGAGGGTAGTGAGTTTCCCCCAGCGCCTTTTTTTTTCCTCTTAATGAGAAAGGCCACGAAACCCACACGAAGAAAGTTCTGGAATAAGATTAAAGTACAAAAGTGGAAGAACAAGCAGAATTTTCCTCTGAGGTTTGCAGCTGGTGAAAAAGAAGGAGAAGAAATATCATCATCATCATCAGGTGCCTTGCCGACTGGCGTGGGCGATCATGCCTCTCCATAATCCGCGATCTCCTGCAGCATGTATCAGTTCGTGTGCCGACACACCTCCATGCCATGCAACAAGACTGTCAAGCATCTTCTCTCGTTGTCTTCCTTTATCCCTCCTTCCACAGATCTTTCCAGTGGTCACAACATGTTCCATTTTCCCTCTTTTCATAACATGGCCGAAAAATGATGACTGTCTCCTTCTGATGTCAGTGATAAGTTGTCTTTGGTCTCCCGCCTCTTTTAAAACCTCTTGGTTGCTCTTTTTGGCTGTCCAAGGTATTCTAAGCATTCTTCTGTAAAACCACATTTCTGAGGCCTCTAAAAATTGTTTGGCCTGCCTACCGATTGTCCAGGATTCACATCCATATGTTAAAACTGGATGTATGTAGCAAGCAAGAATTCTTTTTCTAACTCTCAATGACAAGGATATATTGCACAAGATGTTTTTCATTTTATAAAATGCAGTTTTTGCCTGTCCAATTCTGTTTCATATTTCAGTTATGCATCTTCCATCTGATGTTATCCATGTGCCCAGATACTTAAATTTCCGTACTTGTCTTAAAATAACACCATTGACTTTTATTACACATTTAGGAATAATTTGTTTCTTTGATACCACCATTACTTCTGTCTTCCCATTATTCAAACTGAGGCCCATTCTTCCACTTTCTAACACCACAATGTCTATCATTTCCTGTAATTCTTTCTGACTTGTTGCTATCAAGACTGTGTCATCAGCATAACGTAAATTGTTTATATTGTGCCCACCAACCACAATTCCGGGCATATCAATTAAAGATCTCATAATATATTCACTGTATATTGAAAACAAATCAGGTGAAAGTACACATCCTTGTCGTACGCCCCTCTTTATGCTTTGAAATGTACCTAAACAGTTGTTAATTCTTATAGCTGCTGTTTGTGAGAAGAAATAATATAAACGTAAATTATTTATATTTACTAAATATAAACTATAGTTAAATATAAACATGACGTCATTTCCGGCTGGTCGTCTGCAAACAGCAGCAGCAGCCATTATTCGATGATGACACCCGTGGCAAGAAGGGTCTCATCTTCTTCGCGATTGTGTGACTTTGTTTCGCTTTCTCTACCGGCGACCACAGAACATTTAGCAAATATAACTATGCGAATATCGTATGTTTCTAGTATTGAGTCAATAATGGACACGGATAATGTGATTTGATGATGGTGAATGACTTCAGCCAGTCGGTTTGATTTGACGAACTTTTGTGAACAACTGAACTTACTTTTTCGTCACGGAGACTTGATTTGATTAAGCATTGGTAAGTTTCTATTTTATAAATTGTAGTAATACAACAGTATGACATATATTGTGTAAAGCAAACTGCAGCATTGAGCTAAATAACGAGTTTCAAGAGCTTCTCTCTACACAACAATGTACCACCATACCATTGCAATAAATTTGTGAATGTCAGCCCAACCCATGGGCAAGCAGTTACATAACTACGTAATAGTCTGGTGAGCCAAAATGTCTGATTTATAATTTACATGATTGAGCAGCAAGCAGTTACTGACTTAATACCTTCTTTAATAGCAGGGTAGCAAGCAGTTATTGATATTGGTGCAATTAAATTGCTTGAGGGGGGAAAAAATGTTTTTAAAAAAAACCAGCATTTCCAGTGTGACTGCATCTCTGTACTCTTTAACTCTTGAGTCCCAGAGGGTTTAGCATCACAAGCCCAAGGGGTAATCAAAAGAGACCAAAATCGGTGCATCATGCGTTCTTTGGGCTTCTAGGCAGTAACCTGTGAATGTATGATGCATTCCTTGGGACTCAAAGAGATACGACTCACGTGGATTAACAAGAGAACATGGAGAGAGAACTGACCTGCCAGGTAAATAGACTCTCAGAAGACAACTGATTCGTTCTCGAATGCATCCCAGCCCACTTTGGTATAGCAAGAAATGAGTTTGCGTACTTGCAAAGAATGGAACAAAGAAAAAAGAATGCACCAATTAGTAATTACTTGTGTTGTCACTATTAAAAAAAAAACAAATCACATAATATTAATTACATATCAAGGGGTGATACAGGGAATTGTGGCAGGAACAAACCAACAGTAAACATCCAGAAGACCCCATGAGCAGACAACAGAAACAGTATACAAAAATGTTCCATCTAAGAACCGGACACTGCAGGCTCAACTAATACATGCATGAAATAAAGACTGTACAGTCCTCACAGTGTGTCTGTCAGATTTATCTTGGTCTCTCTTTGCCTCTCCTACCAGTGATCTTTCCAGTCATCCAGTGGAAAGAATAACAACCCTGTGCTCCTTTTCTCATAACGTGGCCATTAGCTGCCTTAATTTCCTAAAACAGTCCTGATATAATGTTTGCCTGTATATATCTGGAAGCCATTGACCATGTTGCATGGAGATGGTAAATCAGGTGGGGAATAACAATGAAGAAAGAAATTATGAGAGCTGAGCATCTCAGAAGAAACACACTAAATAAATAGGAAAGAAGCAACGATTGTGAAAAATCATGTTCTAATTGTGGTAGAACCTAATGTAGACGGGTCTTGCTAGTTCCAGTCTCAATTGCCATGGGTTACAAGTCCCATGCCTCCTCATAGCACAATATAATAGTATCAATTGGAAAGATGGGAAGGTGCCAACCAACCAGCAAATACGTAGAAGCCCTGATGAATTAAAAAAATAGTTTTTGCTCAGGTCAGGCTATCAGATGGGCTACCTCAGTGAACTTATGTCGGATGTAGATCCTCCAAGTATAGCTTGCTCTTTGCTGTTGAGGCCAAGTTTCTCTTTGTAGGTGTAAGTATAGTACGTAGGCCTGTACAGTGTGCTCAGGTGTTCGTGGACCCATCTGACACGCACTGTGGGGATTATACGGTTTTTATTTTATGCATGTGTTAGTTGAGCCTGCAGTGAATGTCCTGTTTTTAGATGGAAAACTGCTGTATGTTGTTTTTGTAAAAATCAATATAATTTTAAGCGCGTTAGATACGTTACTCAGTGCAATCTCATTTGTGCACAAGGTGTTGTCTTATCTTCATCAATATGTTGATGTGAATATGTGCGTACATATAGACTTATCTAAGTGTTGCACATATGGTGTTAGCGTAAACCTGCCCGTATAAATAGTATTTTGTGTGGTGACCAGGAAATGTGAAAATGCAACAGGGTAAACCATTTTTAGTTTCCTTTGTTTCTTTCCTAAGTTTCCAGTGCAAGGAAATCTTTGTCTTTCTAGTCCTTTGGTAGTCTTAGTTTCAGCTTCATAGCAAACGGTCACCCCATCGTTGCTCCGTTCCTGTGCCAACGAAAACCACACAGAATGTTTATCACAGTCCCTTGTGGAAAGATTAACAGACTGCTGTCTCAGCATGTCTAGCATACACACGCATTAAAGCATACGGTAGTCATCCGAAGTGCTAACACAAACAATCTGTCATCAGAAATGCAGTTCATCATTGATGGTAGCAGAAGTCACCAACAGATCAGCAGTTGCCCACGCCATAAATTTTAATCACATACGGGCACCACCAACACTGCAACAACAGGCATCATTTTCTGAATCTACAGTTCACACCACCACGTTGGTCACAGTCGAAAAAAACATTCCAGATAAAATCCACAGCTCACAGTGTCAAGCTATGCATTCAACTCAGAAGCTGGGCGACGAAACTATATCCAGTCTACAAATGGAGCACACATACATCGGCCACCGTCCGGCAGAAGCAAAACATTTGCCTCAGCTCCAAACAGTGCCCCTGCCTAGCGTCCTTTATTGCCTTTCAGCATCGGGTTAGAGCCTTGGTATGTGGTACCTGGATTCTGGTATTTACGGCCTTGATTATTCCATCGCTTGCATGGTCGACCTGTGGCTTTGCTTCCATTGTGTCTAAGTGACAGGGCTGTCTGTGATGCACTGTCTGGTGGCAGTCTTGGAGCATAGACCCTCAACCATCTCATGCCACGTTTTTGTCTTTTGCTATTGCATGCAGCTCTTCCTGTATCCTCGCCATATTTTTAACTTCGCTTTCTGGCTCCCTTCTCCATGTGTCCTATCCAATGCCAGCAAGTTTTCTTCACCTCTTGTTCCACTGGAACTTGTTTAGTTCTCTCCCAAAGCTCTACATAAGTGTTTCTGTGATACCATGTAATTCCCTCTATTCTGTGCATGCACCAGTTAATGAATGTTTATAGTTTATTATTATTACCTTAGTTGTTCTCCATGTTTTCACTCCATACAGTAGTGTTTTGACATTTTGACATTAGAATACAACATTTGTAGTTGAGTAATAGTTTACATTTCTGTTGATCTCCCCATTCCCTAGTGAAGTGAAAGCTGCTGTTGCCTTTTGAATTCATATTTTAACATCTCAGGCAGCATTCTACTTATATAATAATATTTAAAAAATAGAAATACCTTTGTAGTAACAAAAATAAAAATATAAAAACTTTTTTTTTTCAGCTGCCTCAGTAACCTTTTGAAAGCAAGCATTATGTCTAGTGAACTACCGCCAGCTTCCGGCAGATCAGTGTTTTCGGTGTTTGGATTTGGTTCCAGCCACTACGGCGATGAAGATTTTAATTCTCCCCTAGAGACGGCCCCTGAATCATTTGATGCCAGCAACTCGTTAACAGCACTGAAAAAGAAGAAGAAACAGCAGGCACTGTTTCAGGAGGAAGCTTCTGAATCATTTTTTCCAGAAACAGGTAAAAAAAAAAAAAGAAAGCATTGTTTCTTGTTGTCCATGCCTGTTGTGTGGGTTTTCTGGTGTGTGGACAGTCCCCTCATGTACTGCTGCTGGTCATGTTGCATACAGATGCTCCATGCCATAAATACTTCAGTTGTCCAGTTGGAAAAGTTCAAAGGGCAGTAGAAATCAAATCTGTCGGAGAAAAATTAACCCTTTGTGGGTTCCGGGAACCCCTTTAGGGAAATAAAATAGAGCCACTGCTCCTTAGCAAGTCATAGAACAGGGCTATTCAAATGTCGGCTTGTAGGCTAAATCCAACCGGCGGAGGTCTAGCTAGCAGCTCATGGATCGTTGCCAGTTGTATTGTAGTAATGATCTGGGATCTATACTAGGGCTCTAGTCTGTGACTAGTGCCATGTTCAACATTTTGGCACCTGAATAAACTTAGTTGTTCTTCTTCTTCTTCACGTTCAGCGGCGTAAAGTTGTGGCTGTTCATCCACCTCTGGAGTTTAGACTGTTTCCCGGACCTGAGTGATGCTTGCACATCCATTCTACAAATCAGACCTGTATGCAGACTTGGTTTCTTGCCTCTCAAGTAAACTTATTTGAATAATCCTGTCTTAGGCAACTACTTAAGGATTTGCTGGATTTAGATGTGTAGTGTCGAAAGGCGCAGATATCGCAACCTAGTTGTCAACCGCAACATAGACTGCCAACTGTATAAATTAGAAATTCTGCGCAAGGTGTATAACTGTGATTTAACATTAGAATGTTTCCTGTATGGGTTCGGGGGCCCCATTGTGGGGGAAAACAACAATAAACTCACTGCCTCTGCAGCAGGCATGTCATAGGAGTCAACTAATTTGCGGCTTCCTTAGAAATCTGAGTGCATCGGCCTGAGCAGCAGGGAACAACTAACAGCACACAAATAAACCAGTAAAACGGATGTACACACAAAACTCAGACCCTGGCATTGAGCCAGAGTTCAAATGGACGAACAGCCAAAACCTTCCTTTCGGAGCTTACAGCCGGTGAATAATAAATAAGAAGGTCAGAATTTAGCAGCAACTGCACACATATTAGCCAGTAAAAAAGAATGTACATGAAAAAAACACAGGAACAAAACTAAAATCCAAATGGACGCACAACCAGGACATTCTCCCAGAGCTTACAGCTGCTGATGGTGAACAAAGGAGGAGGAGGAGGTCAGAATTTAGGACACCATATCCTGTGTGGGATAAAGGTAAAAAAAAAAAAAAAAAACTAAAGTCGGGAGATGTGAACCAGGGTCATTGCATACGATTATAAACCATAAGTGCTCTGTCACCAGTACAGACAGCTGAAAAGAAACTGTCCGCCCGTGTCACCGTCCGCACGTAACTCCGTAGCTACAGCGACGTTCCTCCATTTACCCCAGAGTGTCAACTCTGGTACCAATTTCCTAGAGGCTGGGTGAACCCCAGGAATCACCCTATTTCAAACACAGACCATGGACTGCAGCGAGTCGCAGCTGGATTTGAAAGCGAGTCTCGTATCAACTGAGCTAACGCGGCCCCTGTGTGGGATTTGTGGCCCCATTTTGGAAGTAAACATAGCTGACCCTTATCCCCCTTAACAAGCATGTCATAAAAGGCTGGTTCAGGGTGTTACCTTCAAAGTCTGAATGCTTCGACCTGAGAAGTGAGGAACCACCCGTCTTCATACAAGTAATCCACATCTGTACAATCCATTTGCACTCAAAACTTAGGTTCTGGAATGAGACTTAAGTCCAGAAGTAGACGAACACCCAGAATTGTTCGTTAAAGTTAACAGCGAAGAAGGAGAGGAGGACATAGAGGACAGACAAAGAAGCAGAATGGTGATGTTTAAAAAAAGAGTAGCCCACAAAGAGAACTAGTACTAGCATCAGAAATTTGAAATGCACTTTCTTTGCGCATGTGATTTAAAAGTGAAAACTGTAGTGTGTTTTGAAGATAGTATAGTTGGATGTGAATAAAATAAGTTGCAACTGTTATAAAACAAAAACAGTTTGGCGGGGGTGGGAAGACATTAGAAAAACAAACTTTATGACATGACAGCTGGATTTGAATATTTAAGAACAAAAATAGTTTACGACAGGTCAACTAAATGATAAAGCGTCATAACTAAGGGGGTGGGTTATGAAAATTTCATTTCCAGGGATTAAAACAGAATCATCAACATATCGCAGGCTATTTATAGCTAATATATCTGGCGTGTCTTTGCATAGATGTGATTATCATTGCATGGTGCAAATTTAAAAGTTTGGAATTTCTAACACCTTATTGAATGTGGTGAATATCTGTTTATGGTTGGTATTCATTGCCTGTATCAGCTTTTTATGATTTTCCTATCTTAGCCATCAGCATTGTGAATTTTTCTAAACTGTTAATGTTTATGTGTTTTACATTACAAGAGTTTTAGTGTAATTAGTAATGCCCTAACACATACACACATTTGTGTGCGTGCAAATATGTTTACTAAAATGAATTGTCCATCTCTGCTACTGGTTGATTTTGTTCCATTGTGACCAGATGGCCAGACTATTTGTTTCTGTGATATGTGACATCATTCACCAGTAATGTGACTACTGTTATTCTTAGTTGTTCATTAGTGACTGTCTCTTGTTGTTTTGACCCACTGCATCTCTGATACATCTCATCTTCTTCTTCTTCTTCTTCTCTTCCACCTTGTACCTCATCGAAGTGTCGGGGGGAGATGTAATGTTCGTTGATGAGCTCTGTCAAGAGCACTATTAAGACTGATGTTCATTTCTGTTGATGTTCATTTCTGTAAGGCTGTTCTTAATGCCATCACTCCATATTTTCCGAGGTCTTCCACTCGCTCTATACCCGTTATAACGTTTTAGTGTGGCTCGCTGTGGCGGATAGTACCAGGGCATTCTTGTTAAGTGACCAAACCATTTTATTTGTTGTTCTTTGCTGACCTGTAAGACTGTCTTTATTCCTAGCATTCGTCTGATTTCATGATTTTGTATTCTGTCTTTCCTTGAAACTCCTGCAGCTCTTCTAAGGCATTTCATCTCTGTTGTCACAATTTTACGTTCATTGGAGGATGTAAGTGTCCACGTTTGGCACTGATAGCATAGTGTTGGCCAAAAAATAGTTCTGATAAGATTCACTTTAGTACTCTGAGGTATCTGCTTGTGTGTCAACAGGGGAGATAGTTGACCCATTACTTGATTAGCTTTGGCATAGATGCATCTCATCTGACAAGTTGTAATTTTTTGCTGATGTTTTTCTAAGACTGTCTGTGCCTAGTACTGATAACACAGAGTTGGTATGAACTGGGCATTTATCGGCTGCTATGTGTTTGTGTGTGGGTTACATATAGATACTTTGATGCCTCAAAAGTGGCACTGTTTGGTAATTTATGTTGTTGGCCTTCTGTGTTGTTTTATTTTTCTCATTTATTTATATGATGGTCTCCCCATTTACACACCACCGGTTGTAGGTCAACTCCATTGAAAAGTTGGTTGGACTAGTCTACTGTGGTTGAGGTTATGGGTGTTGTTATCTGACATTTACATATTTATTTCCGAGAAAGAGACGGCCAGTTACATAGGTTTTGTCACTCTCTGGGGGGGGGGGGGGTTGTGTGTTAGACCCAGTATCTAAATGATTTATAAGTGTTAAAAGCTCTGGTATTGTGAAATATACTATACTGGGTATGAGCGTAAGTGTGGAATATCTCTGTGACCTTGTGTAAAAGTTGGATCGCTCGAGGCCGACCTATCAGAAGTGAGGTGGTCAGTAGGTCGTCCAATCAGAAGCGGTGTGTAAATGGACAGACCAGCGTAAAATTTACCTTGTTTCTCTATCCAGTCCTTCATCATCTGTGAATAGACTGTGTAGGTACTGAAACTACTTAGGTTGTTGTCATGTCTCCTCTTTAGCAAAATGGTACTGTTCATTTAGTAAGAATGCAGCCAGAGTAACAACCAACGCTACTGCTACCGCTTTCGCCACTTTCTGCATTATCTTTCTTCTCAAGGGACTTACCAATCAATTCTCTGCGTAACTGATGCTCACTGGTGTTATCATTGGTTGATATGCTGTAATCTTTCCATTCCATTCTTCTACAGTTGTTGTTGTCGCACCTTTTAGCACAACACACCCAAGTGCAGTCAATCCTTAATAAGTTGCCTTTTATGGCAGCTCTGTCTAACCCTTTTGTCTGTTTAGTTGACATGTCACCACTGTGTGTCCTGTTTGTTGACAATATGACAACACTGTCTGTCCTATGTCTGTTTAGTTGACATGACACCACTGTGTGTCTTGTTTGTTGACAATATGACAACACTGTTTGTCCTATGTCTGTTAAGTTGACATTATGATAACACAATCTAACCTGTGTCTTAGTTGACATTATGACAACAAAATCTAACCTGTGTCTTAGTTGACATTATGACAGCACTGTTTAACCGATGGCTGGTGACATTATGACAGCACTGTCTAACCGATGGCTGGTGACATTGTGACAGCACTGTCTAACCGATGGCTGGTGACATTATGACAGCACTGTCTAACCGATTGCTGATGACAACACTCTCTAACCTGTATCTAAGTTGACATTATGACAGCACTGTCTAACCAATGGCTGGTGACATTATGACAACACTCTCTAACTTGTGTCTTAGTAGACATTATGACAACACAATCTAACCTGTGTCTTAGTTGACATTATGACAGCACTGTCTAACTGATGGCTGATGACATTATGACAGCACTGTTTAACCGATGGCTGGTGACATTATGACAGCACTGTCTAACCTGTCTGTTTAGTTGACATTAAGACAGCACTGTCTAACCTGTCTGTTTAGTTGACATTAAGACTGCACTGTCTAACCTGTCTGTTTAGTTGACATTAAGACAGCACTGTCTAACCTGTCTGTTTAGTTGACATTAAGACAGCACTGTCTAACCTGTCTGTTTAGTTGACATTAAGACAGCACTGTCTAAGCTGTTAAAATATATTGAACCATAATAAAATACGGACGAACACTTATTTAACTAACATGCACTTGTCAAATGAAAACGTATAAAGAGGAGCTTTTCTGCATGAAAAAATGAGCACAACAACAATATTGAAACACGTCCACAAAGTGCTTTCCTGTACTCAATAGCTGCATAACCTCAGGTGAAGACATTAAGAGACAGTTGTGGGAGTAGGGGGTTTTGGCTAGGTATGTTTTGAATGCTGGTGTTATTTGGAAATAAAGAAGGTGCATGTCATATTTCCTAACGTTATAGAACATTATAGTTGTTCCCCCACTTGTGGAATTCAGTATTGTTCCAGAGCTTGAATGCTCATTAGTCCTCTACCCATGCTTGATTTAGGCTCTTTTTGGTAGGTGGTTAAAAAAGTCTGCACATAATCTTGCTGAAATAGTCCCTGTCCTGTGGCATTCGTAGTCATGTCTGTTCACCACATTATGTGTCCTGTACTTTGTTATTTCTGTCACAGATGATGATCGTCCATGACATGATGTCAGATTGTCCAGAATCTTCTCTCTTGGTCTCACTCTGTCTCTTGTCGTCTTCAACGTGCCCAGCTGCACGATGTACTCCAGTGTTCTCCTTCTCACTCTGTCTCTTGTCGTCTTCAACGTGCCCAGCTGCACGATGTACTCCAGTGTTCTCCTTCTCACTCTGCCTCTTGTCGTCTTCAACGTGCCCAGCTGCACGATGTACTCCAGTGTTCTCCTTCTCACTCTGTCTCTTGTCGTCTTCAACGTGCCCAGCTGCACGATGTACTCCAGTGTTCTCCTTCTCACTCTGCCTCTTGTCGTCTTCAACGTGCCCAGCTGCACGATGTACTCCAGTGTTCTCCTTCTCACTCTGCCTCTTTTCGTCTTCAACGTGCCCAGCTGCACGATGTACTCCAGTGTTCTCCTTCTCACTCTGTCTCTTGTCGTCTTCAACGTGCCCAGCTGCATGATGTACTCCAGTGTTCTCCTTCTCACTCTGTCTCTTGTCGTCTTCAACGTGCCCAGCTGCATGATGTACTCCAGTGTTCTCCTTCTCACTCTGTCTCTTGTAGTCTTCAACGTGCCCAGCTGCACGATGTACTCCAGTGTTCTCCTTCGCATGACATGAGCAAATGAGCAAAGAATATAGATATTGTCATTCTGATCTGGGCACCTGGTGTGTCAGGGTTGTAATTTCAAGACATTGTTTGCAGTTGAAAAAAAATACTTGTAATGTACTTTTGTTTTTAAATAAATATACCCAGAGTGCTCTTGTCAGTTGTCTCCTCCACCCCCACGGCTTCCACATAATTGTTCAGTTATCGGCTTACTGTCCATGATTCACATATCAGGATAGGATGTATCAATGCAGATGTTGTAGTAACAATGCTACACATATAAACTACAGGTAACTAACTGACCGTAGTGTTCCCCACTGTAACTTGTTTATAGGGGTTCAACTGAGTGTCTAGTATGTGCTAATGTTGGCTTGCAAGCAGATTTATGGGCGCTGTGAAGCCGCAGTGCCATGAAACGCTCCAAACTGGGGTCAGTGAATGACCACTGGTCCATTGTTGGTGGACGCCGTTAGGCATTGTTTGCTTGACTCTAGGTTGGAAAAAGGCATTTAGTGGCCATTTTGCCTGTTGATTGGTGAAGCTTATTATAGCTTTGTAAATGTTGCTGTTGATACCTGGCATGTTAGTCTTTGGTATAATATAGGTCAGGGTTCCCATTTTGAGGGTTTGCGGAAGCAGTTTAGGGCTGTGTAATTGCAAAATTGTATATGGGGAAAGAAAAGGGGAAGGGGCGGCACTGAAATGTGATGTTAAACAGTACCGCCCTATGCAGTAGCAGAAAAAATGGTCGGGGTGGGTGCAGGGTTGTCATCGTTGAAGAAGGGGATGACAGCGTGGCAAATATATGTTATAGTTGTTAAAATGGAGGGGTGGGGGGGGGGGGGGTGGGATTACATGAAATTGTCCGCACCAGGTAGCACACGACCTTGCTACGTCATTGGGTGTATGTAATGTTAAAATGTGATTGAACAAATGAAGAACTTAGAGGTCGTATCGCTGTGGTTTCTGAGACTGCGGACAGTCACAAACAACAAGTTCCTCCACAATGGTTAGTTAAATAATAAAACTATACACAATTATAAAGATATATGTGGGGGGGGGGGGGGGATGAAGACGATAGCGCCCATTTGTGTATCAAGGTCAAATCCACAGACGGGCCCCCCCCCCCACCCCCAGCTGTCCACTAACTGGAGCCATGTGGCAGACTGCGAAGTGAAGTACCTGGTTGTTTCCATATTCACGTCTCTCTCTCTCTCTCTCTCTCTCTCTCTCTCTCTCTCTCTCTCTCTTTCTCTCTCTCTCTCTCTCTTTCTCTCTCAGTAATGAAGTATTCTCGAGACCCTACGGTTCATTAATTCATTGTCATTTTGTAGCATTGTATGTCGTATAGGGCTCACCGTCTGTTTCTCCAGCCCGCTCTGTTGTGCGCAATCACTTGGATAAAATGGATGGAATGCAGTCCAGCACCTTTGGCTTCTGTCATGAACATTGACCTTAGTTTGTCTTAGGCGTCCTGGCATTTCCGAATCTCTGTCTGCCATTGAAGTGTGCCTGTTTGTTGATTCTTTGTTGGTCTTTTCTCGGCATGGGGTCTGCGTGATCTCGAGGTATAGTGTCCGCCTCGGGAGTTAGAGGTTCTGGGTTCAATCCGCGGTAAGGGCTTTGACTTTTTCACGTGGGTTTCTAGTAATTCGCCCTGGTCTCTGGGTAGTGAGATCAGACGCCCGTGTGCATTGTTGCGCACGTAAAAAATCCCTTGGCAGTTGAAAATCGGAAAAAGTAACCTAACGGCGCTTCCCGGGCAAAATATGAAGTTGAAAATCAACTTCAAGTATTTGAGGATCCTCGCCGGTGCTACAGAGCCTGTGCACCGTGCTGAGCTTCTTTGGGCTCAGACTTGAGCTAGATGAAGAACGGACATGATGTTGATTGTTTAAAAACCTCAACAGCAGCATACAAAATCCTCTTCTTGGCATGTGCTCAGTTTAGCACCATCTTCTGCAGCTTAGAGAAGTGATAACTGTTGCCACTAGTGGTGACCCAGACATTTCTCAGTTCTGTACTTCTCTGGTGAAGGAATGAAGCTCAGCCGCACAGGGATTGATAGTGAGAATCAATCGGTGACTGACACAAAGGTGCCAGCATTCGGATGAGAAACCCCTTTTTAACCGTAAAATGGTTATATTGGTGCCAACAACGGCTGGAGTGTGGTGTAAAATAACGAAGCATTGTGGAACAAGGAGATACATTGCTCTTCTGGTGGCTGCAGTTGCTAATTATGAACCGACGTGTCCTTTAAACAAGGATACCACACACACACACACACGTATGATGACAAATATATACGTATGACGTTGCAGCGAGGAAACTATGCAGGTGTTTTTATCAATTGCAGATGCATGGAATTCAGACACGAACATCCAAGTGTGGGGTCTGGGGCCCTTTTGTGGGGAGAACAAAAATAGATGTACTACTGCCTACCCAAAAGCATATCGTAAGAGTCGTCTAATTGTGAGCTTCCTACGAAATCGGATTACATCTGCCTGAGAGGCAAGGAACCAGCGGTCTGCATGCACATGAGTCAGATCTGTAAAACGGATGCACACAAAGCACTCAGGTTGTGGACCACGATTACATTCCAGAAGTGGGTGGACAACCAGAACTTTCCGCCGTAGTTGACAGCTGGTGAACAAGAATAAGGCACGAACACCGTATTGGGCACAGTTATACAGCAGTCTAATTGTAGTAACGACCCCGACCTCTGTCTAAACAATGTGGTGTGCTAATCTGTCATGGGGATATCCTGTGGGGGAAACCTAATAAGACATTCGACAAAGTCGTCGAAACATAAACATAGCTCTTTCATACACTTGTACGCCTTAGAGATTGATGTAGCGGTGGATGTGGCATGATGAGGTGCACTGAACGTGGTGGGGCCATGTGTTTGACTGGTGGCCCGTTTGACGAAAACTAGTAGGTATTAATGCATAAGTAAAATGTATGTATATATTGATGTAATGAATGATACAAACATGTTATTCATGGGGCAGAGGTGGTAGGAGACAAATTGAGAGTGTGGTTGGATGAAGTCGGCCCTGGTGTATTGTACCAAATTATGTAATCATAGTAATGTGTTTTCTGTAGTTGTTGGCGCTGTTGTTATTCTTGTTTGTAACCGCTTTGGGTTTGTGGGCAGATATAGAGTGTTGCATCTGGCTACTGGTTACCTGGACCATATAGACACTGAGGTGCTGTTGAGTTTCTTTATGTTTTCTCTCTTGTCTACTTGCTATGCATGCATATCTTCTCTGTTGGTGTACCTGTCTTGTGTGCTATAGCGTAGCAGGGCATACTAACATACTGGTTTATTTTTTTTAATATGAGTATTGGTTTGGTATTTTTCTGATGACATTCTCAAAAAGGGGTTGGCACACTGTGTTGTGGTTTACAGCTAGTCTGCAACATATGTGCATTTGAGGCTAAGACTTCAGCATGGAGTTAATTATTAACGTAAAATGCCAGCTTATCTTTTTATATGTATGTTGTCATCATATACCCAGCAATACTGTAATTCTGTTTTCTGTATTTGCGTACATTGTCTACCCTCTGTCGGCTCTTCCCAGCATTTTCCAATGTGTGTGTTATGATGATATCCCCAAACAGCACTGTTGATGTGTGCTTTTTATCTACTGAAAATCTTCCACCTCCTTTGTCGGCTTTTCCCCACGGTTTAAAATACAGTTAAAGTCCATCTGGACTCAAAATAAAAATGATATAGTTGGCTATCTGGAGGCGTGTATGAAAGTCTATCAGTTTATACATATGCATTAGCAACATATTTTGTATAATTAATGGTACTCTTCCTGTTATATGTATATTATGCACAGGTATTTACACTTTATACTTCCCCGGTTTCTTAGTAAATGGTTGAAGGAAAAAATTGTGTCAGGGATAAATATATTGTGTGCACACACACAATTAGTACTTCCAAGATTGCCTGAAGCTGTATATGTCATGTATCAGACGCACCTGACATTCCATGACAATATTTAGATTGGTATTATGCTGTTGCGGATTCGACACCTGAGAACAGAGCACAATTTCTCAGCCACATTTACACAGAATTTAAAATTAGCGAATCAGTCATGTGGACTGGCACCTGAGGCAACAGATGACGCCCTACAAGACTGTTCCAGTTACATTTGCAAGCAAAATTTCTGGCCAAGACAGACACTGGAGGAAAGTGAACCTGTACAGGCCGCTAAATAAATAATGAAAGACAATGAAGTTCATACTAGAACTTTGATGAACAGCCGGAAGTTTCTGCAAAAGTTTACAGCTGGTGAACGCTAAGAGTGAATTAGAAGGAAAAAAAAACCATTTAAGACTGACGCTCATGTTTTGTTCTCTTCAACAGCTCACAAAATTCGAGTCGGTCTACCAGATCAGTCTGAACTGGTACTGCAGTCATTTTGCCAGTCCAACCAAAAACCAGCCACACAACAGTCACAGGCTCATCCGCACCACGGGCTGGTCCGCCGATACTCAACCGCCCAAGAAGAGTCTGACGATGTCTTAAGCACCTCGGGAGTTCTGACAAAATTCAACAACACCCTGACGCAGACCACTTGTATGCTGACCAGAGCTGGCGGATCCAGCGCCAACATCTACAGCAGCTACAGGGACGGCGGTGACTACACAGCAACATCCTCCAGCGCCATCAGCATTCCAGCAATGACCCGTGTCAGGTCCAGCCCACATTTGCCTGTTGCCCAGAATCATTTTGGAAGCCCAAAGAAAGAATCCCTGTTTGGTTCAGAAATAATTTCACAGTACGTACGCAGGAATCAGTCACAGAGCGACTTACTGGAAGTGGCTGAATGCCAAACAGGCAGTAAATCTGATTTAACATCTAATGACAGTGTGGGCAATAAAGCTGTTGTTCGGTCATCAAACCTGACATCGGAGACCCCAAAGTTTGCAGAGCATGACTCGCCTGGAGCCCACAGTCCTCCGCGCTCTGCCTTCAGTATCTTGTCCAAAACTCGGCAGTTTGGAGCATGGCTGACGAAAGCTACAGAAGGAGAAAAAGTAGATGTCACAAAGAAGGACCTGAACGTTCTAGCTCCAAACTCATTTTAATGTTGTAAATATTGTGTTTTGTTTAGAACCCCAGCTGTTACCCAAGTAAGAAGTCAATCAATGTATCACTTGCCACATAATATGACTGCAGATGTGAGTAGTTGGGTGTTGGTAGCAGAAATTATCTTAGAACTGCTTGATTGAGATATAAGTGCTTGGTTGCTGCATATGTCAGTAAGCAGATGTCCTAATTGTAAGCATGTTGTGCTTGGGGCAGCTTTCCACCATCAGATGCACCCAAAACTGAAATCTGTCTGTTGGCTGCAGTGGGGAAGCTGGGTCAAGCCATGTATGTGAATGAGTTGTGAGATAATAAATGTTTGTCTGTTACTACTTGTATCCTAGGTTGTGAGTCTATTGTGGGGTTGGGCCGTGGATAGGACAGACATTGAGAAAATAAATTGGAATGCACATTGAAAAGGATATGGAGAATGTTGAGGTGAAAAAGCTAAAGAATTTTGTGGAAACACTATAAACATGGCTGCAGGAGTTGGCTATCCACAGATAGTGGTTACATGTGGAACTCATTCCCAGTAGAGATAATGCAACATATTGGGGGCAGGGTTCTAAAAGGAGCAGGCACACCTTGTTAATGTCCACATGCATAGTGTGCGTTTTTATGTGAATGTAAGGTATCTTAGACAGAAATGCAGCAGTTCATGTGAGTTCAAGTTACATGTGCTAGTCTCTTTGTCATTTCATTGATTTTGTTTTCCGGTAAATATGTAAAAAATAATAATACAGTGTGAAACATTTCTGGGCAGTAGTTTTTTTTTTTTTTCTTTTCTGTATCTAGCAATTAGTTTATATATAGGTGCTCTTCCCATCTGCACTTTGACCACAGAAATGACAACTAACAGACAATTGATGGTGAGCACCAGTAGCTAATGGTTGCTTTTTTGCATTTAACCATCGAAAAATGCACACTCAAAACATGAGATTTGATACAACCATCATGTGTTCAGTCACCTAGGTGTGAAAATGAAAGTGCACATATTAAAAACAAATGGAAGGAGGGGCAGGGACTGACCAACACATGCGACTCCTTGAATGTGAAAGTAAATGAGATGAAGATGGACTTCTGAAATAATGCTGACATGTCTATAATGCTGATGAAAGCACAAATCTGATCACACATCACACTGTGAATAGAGATCGTGTAGATGATTTCATTGTAATGTCAAATCAAGGCAATTACTAATAAATTACAGACATTCAATAACTGGTGCCTGCGCAGAATAGAGGGAATAAAATGGTATGATAGAAAGAGGTGAGGAAAAGACACTGGTGTTGGATAGGGCACACACTGAGAAAACAGCATAACTAGAAGGTTTTTGCATTGGAATCCACAGGGGCATAGGAATAAAGGAAGGCCAAAAAACACATGGAGAAAAGAGCTGCTGGAGAATGAGGTTAGAAAGACATGCAATGGCGAAGGATAGAATGACCTATGCTCCATTGGGGGATATAAAGGCAGAAGAAGATGAATCCTTATAGCCCAAAATTAAAGAAATGTATACGACAACCCCCTAGTTCGAAAAGTATAAAAATACACAGATATATGTCAAATTAGCTTTCAAACAGCAGTGTGGATTACGACAATCCACGTACACATTCTATGTTGGATTTCCCTGAGATGAAACACAAACTCTCTGACCCGGTGTAAACAATAAGCATACATTATAAATGGTTGAGTTTATCAATACGACAAATGGCGTACTTGTCATAGTGTCCCACTTATTATGGGAATTTTCTTGTTCAGTGAACCTGCAGGTGTTTGAAACTGACAAATAACCCAAACATTTCATCTGAGTTTACATGTAAAGAACAATGTATATGCAATGCATGCACCAATAAAAATACATTTCCATTAAAGAATACATTTGAAGCAAAATATATTTCTATCAACAAATTATACATATAATTATGAACACATACATTAGACCATTTACATGTATATTTACCTCAATTGTTAGATATAAATTTGGTCTTTCAACCCATTCTTCCTCAATTGGGTTCCTGAAACCAGAATAGACCCACTGCTTCCTTACCAAACATATGTTAGGAAGTGACAACAGTAATTAGGGGAAAGCTAAAATCTGGCACATCTGCCCCCACCTCAACAATGTCCGAGCTAGCGCTACAAGTTGTCTGAACCCGAAGTGACCAGAATGAGTCTTCTGGGTGCGACGAGATTAACTGGCACTGTAACAAAGATCTGAGTTCCCAGGGTAAAGGTTACAAATCTACAATAATCAATCTCATATACACATATTCTACAGTTATGTAACTGCTCTAACATTAAAGAATAACTCATCAAGTACTATGTTCGCAAGCCACGCAGGTATTTACATCTTTGTCTTTCCTCTCTCCTGCTGCAGTGGGGTTTTTTTTTTTTAAACTGTCGTATTCTCAAAATGCCAAGAAGAAGAGAAATATAATAATATATCCTAAAAGATCCAGAAGAACTTGCTAGTACACAGCCTCCTGTCCCCAAAAGTGAAAAATTTCAGCCATATCAAGCGTCATAACAGATTGACCCCCGTGTGGGTTCCGGGGCCCCATTGTGGGAACAAACAAACAAAAATAGACCCACTGCCTCCCTAAAAGCATGTCGTAAGAGTCGACTAATTGGGGAGCTTCCTTTGAAGTCGGAGTGCATCTGCCGGAGAGGCAAGGAACCAACAGTCTGTATTCAAGAGAATGGGATCTGTAAAACTGATGCACACGCAACTCAGGTTCTGGAGCAGGACTGCAGTTCAGTAGTGGACGAGCGACCAGAACTTTCAGCCAGAGTGTACAGCTGGTGAACGCGAAGAAGAAGATAACAGATTAGAAAGAATTGTAGCAGAAGATATATTACCAGGGGGGGGGGGGGGTTGCATGAAGATGGGCACAGGATATAAGTGACACCTTGAGTAGGAAAGTGTATAAGGTGGGAGACCCATTTTCTTTCAGACAGGCTGTGATGAGAAAGAGGTTATCAAATGGAACCTACTACAGTGCAGACCCAAAAAAATTCCCCAAGCAATTCTAAAGAACTTTGGGTCCCCGATGAGTTCTCCTTATCAGGTCTGCACTATATAAGGTAAAGTCAAATTCCAAGAAGATAATTAACGGTCAGGCTACATATGAGAAGATCAACTTCACTGCGCTTGGATTTATATGGCATGGTCTCTCTGCGCATAACAACTAGCCAAGAGTGCTGCACAAAGCTCGAACTCAGTAGCTTTAGTGATGATCCCCATGGAGCTCCATAAAAAAACATCACTCGTAACTGAGTGGCACTGCCGTGAAATGAACCCAGAACCTTCAGAGCGCGAGGCAAACAACAGGCCCCCAAGTAAATTAGGATAACTGGCGAGTGCTGTAACCGGAACTGTGCCCCTTTTAATGTTGCCTTTGGGGGGGGGGGGGGGGGGGGGGACACCAGCCACTCTAATTGTCATAAAATGATGCAGAATCACCAGTTTCTCTAAAACACAATGACTAGAGCCTATGGTCCTTCTAATAGACACCTTCGAGCCTGTCCTTCGTTCTCAATGATTCTGTTGATGTAGTAGATGGCTAAGATACCCATGGACCCAGCTGTGACCATGTAGGAGATGAGCGTTCCAGTGATGTGCACTATGGTACCCATTGCAGTAGTCAGCGCCACCTGTGATAGGAAATATGACCAGTCGAGTATGGCGATGTCCGAGCCGATACCTCGTTCCGAGTCGGACAACAGGGCTGGTGGCAAATCTGCAAAATAGACCTGACGTGGGAAAAAAAAGAAACACAAGTTTTTTATTGAACTGGTGATACAGTTTCTTCGACACATTTAAAGTCCTCGTCGTTCTAGAAAAAAGATCTGCAACATGAGAGGGAGGGTCGTTTCCAGAAAATGATACATATTCACTTTAATTATAAATCAAAAAGTCAGTCTTTTCTCGAGCAGTTTTTACACCTACCGTTCAAAATCTAATGAGAACATACACATTTAATCTTTCTTCATCTCCTGGACTTAAGTCTCATTTCGGGAACTGAGTTTTACATTTTACAGATCTGGCTTATTGGTATGCAAACTATTGGTTCCTTTTTGATCAGGCAGTTGCACTTTGACCTTAAAGAAAACATCCAATAAGCCGACTCTTAGAACATGCTTGTTGAAGAGACAGTGGGTCTATTCTTGCTCTCCCCACAATGGGGCACCGGAACCCACACACAGACAAAATACCACACATTCAGCAACACATGATTGGTAAAAAAAATGATTACCAATGCCATCATCATCAGGTGCCTTGCCGAGTGGTGTGGGCAATTATGCCTCTCTACAATCTGCGATCTCCTGCAGCATATATCAGTTTGTGTGCTGACACACCTCCAGGCAATGCAACAAGACTCAAGAATCTTATGTAGTCGTCCTCTATCCCTCCTTCCACAGATCTTTCCGGTGATCACATTTTCCCTCTTCTCAGAACATACCATACAAAACTATAAGAAGATGTAATACCTTTGGGTCCATAAAGGAATACAAGAACAGTAACACTACCTACTACTTCTTCCTCTTGTGGAGCATTGGCCTTCACCCAACTCGTGCCAAGTCCTACTTGTTACTCTTTTAGACTTGTTTGTCCATGGTTGGTTTACCAAAAGACTTTTACCATACAAGAGGGACAAGTCAAAGGCTAGAGAGAGCAAAAGGAAGACAACAATTCAAGTGGGAGGACAACATCAAGAGAGTGTGCAGCTAAGACCAGAGATGGAGCGTGTTTGAAATCCACTGTAGCCAACCATCATTAGGGAGACGGCACATAACTGATTGATGGCTGGTTGGTTTTTGTGGCTATTGTTTTTTTTTTTTTTAATGGGGTGAGACAACCAACCCCATGGTACATTTCCATAAGAGCTCCATCCTTATCTTCAACAGCCAGCAAAGAGTTCCATTTTGGATGGGACCAGTAGCAGTCCTTCTCCTAGTTACTACTCCCTATTCTCCCTGCCATCGCCTAGTTACTTGCACCATTCTCTTCCTGAGTAGTGACTATATCGCCTAGTTACTACTCCCTGCACCATTCTCTTCCTGAGTAGTGACTATATTCCCTAGTTACTACTCCCTGCACCATTCTCTTCCTGAGTAGTGACTATATCGCCTAGCCTGCACCAGTTGACTATCGCCTAGTTACTCCCTGCACCATTCTCTTCCTGAGTAGTGACTATATTCCCTAGTTACTACCCCTGCACCATTCTCTTCCTGAGTAGTGACTATATCGCCTGTTACTACTCCCTGCACATTCTCTCCCCTGAGTAGTGCCCCTACCTCCCTGCATCCCATTCTCTTCCTGAGTAGTGACTATATTCCCTAGTTACTATTCTCCCTGAACCATTCTCTTCCTCCTGAGTAGTGACTATATTCCCTAGTTACTACTCCCTGCACCATTCTCTTCCTGAGTAGTGACTATATCGCCTAGTTACTACTCATTTCTTCTGAGTAGTGACTATATTCCCTAGTTACTACTCCCTGCACCATTCTCTTCCTGAGTAGTGACTATATTGCCCTAGTTACTACTCCCTGAACCATTCTCTTCCTGAGTAGTGACTATATTGCCTAGTTACTACTCCCTGCACCATTCTCTTCCTGAGTAGTGACTATATCGCCTAGTTACTACCCCCTGAACCATTCTCTTCCTGAGTAGTGACTATATCCCCTAGTTACTACCCCCTGCACCAACTACCCCCTGCACCATTCTCTTCCTGAGTAGTGACTATATTGCCTAGTTACTACTCCCTGCACCATTCTCTTCCTGAGTAGCGACTATATCGCCTAGTTACTACCCCCTGCACCAACTACTCCCTGCACCATTCTCTTCCTGAGTAGTGACTATATTGCCTAGTTACTACTCCCTGCACCATTCTCTTCCTGAGTAGCGACTATATCGCCTAGTTACTACCCCCTGAACCATTCTCTTCCTGAGTAGTGACCATATTCCCTAGTTACTATCCCTGCACCATTCTCTTCCTGAGTAGTGACTATATCGCCTAGTTACTACCTCCTGCACCATTCTCTTCCTGAGTAGTGACTATATTGCCTAGTTACTACTCCCTGCACCATTCTCTTCCTGAGTATTGACTATATCGCCTAGTTACTACCCCCTGCACCATTCTCTTCCTGAGTAGTGACTATATCGCCTAGTTACTACCCCCTGAACCATTCTCTTCCTGAGTAGTGACCATATTCCCTAGTTACTATCCCTGCACCATTCTCTTCCTGAGTAGTGACTATATCGCCTAGTTACTACCCCCTGAACCATTCTCTTCCTATTGACCATATCCCCAAGTTACTACCCCCTGAACCATTCTCTTCCTGAGTAGTGACCATATCCCCTAGTTACTACCCCCTGCACCATTCTCTTCCTGAGTCTTGACCGGATTCTCTAGTTACTACCCCCTGCACCATTCTCTTCCTGAGTCTTGACCAAATCCCCTAGTTACTACCCTGTGCACCATTCTCTTCTTGAGTAGTGACTATCCCCTAGTTACTACCCCCTGACCCATTCTCTTCCTGAGTAGTGACCAGATCCCGTAATTACTACCCCCTCTGTCAGTCAGTTACAATTACGGCATTGTGCAGCTAGTTCTCAAGCCAGCAGAAAGCTAAAGTGACAGCCTCCACCTCCATTCTCTTATAACTTAGTCCTGTCCATTTCTTGATGTTGTCATTCCATGTTCTTCTTTGCCCTCCTCTTCCTCAACTTCCTTCATGTTTCCTGAAGCCCAGTCTTTGCAATCTAATCATGTCTCACCACGCACCCACACCAAGCTAGTTTGCGACACTTAACCACTGCCAACAGAGGCTCCTGATGTCCTGCTAAACTATATTTTGTATCTGATATATTTATTACGGATTGGAAAAAAAATATAGCAGAAAGCATGGTACCAGGAAGGAGGGACACGGGCCGGCCGACACGAAGATAGGCACAGAATATAAGTGACTCCTTGAGTGTGAAAGTTCATGAGGCGGGAGAACTGGCGAGAGACCGAGTTTCTTTCAGGCAGACTGTGATGAGAGCGAAGTTCTGCTAAGGACCTGATACATGATGATGAGGATGATGATGTATTTAGTTTTGTGTTCTAAATAACTAATTTGTTGAATATATGATTCTGCAGCAACTGCTGACCAGTCTCTGCAGTCTGCGCCCAATGTGATTAGAACCCTTCTCTCTCCCGTCCCCTGTATGGGTTTCGCCCCACTCAGCATCCCCAAATAAGCATGTCATAAAAAAACGATTCATCAGGGGTGTTTCCTTCTAAGTCAGAATGCACCTGCCTGAGGTATGATGAACTAACAGTCTGCACACAATTCAGTCAGATCTGTAAAATGAATTTGCACACACACAAAACTCTAGTCCAGAAATGGACCCAGAACTTTCTGCTAGAGTTGACAGCTGGTGAATGCTAAGAAGAAAAAGAAAGCCTTTATCAGCAGCAATTTTTCTTGAAACAACATCATCATTATCAGTTCTCGTTATGCCTAGTGGCACATGAGGCTTCAGAGAGGACTTTCCATGCTTTCCTGTCCTGTGCAATCTTCAGTGCAGTTTTCCATGTCAAAGATGCTGCACTCAGTCACGTCATTGTTCACTCCATGTTGTTTTAAACCCCTGTTTTGCTTTCCCTGGCCACCATGTGAGAGCGGTTTTGGCAGGTATAAGGATTCATTCTCATAATGTGGCCAAGCTGTTTCCATCTTCTCTGGTAATCATACTGCTAAAGTTCCTTGGTTTTTGAAGTAGGAGTGTTTGAGATTGTATCTGGCCAGAAACTGCCCATTTAATTCTACGTAGATGTCTGGTGGAAGGTGGACAGCTTGTGTGCATCCTTTTTGGTCATTCTCCAGCATTCTGCTCCATAAAGAAGAACTGGCAAAATGATGCTATTGAAACAAAATACTCATCAATAATCAGCAGAAGCTTGACAGAATGGTGCTCTGTTCACAACAAACCTGAAAGTCTCTCTCCTCAAGCCAACTCTCCACCAGCCCTGTAAGTTTTGTAGAATATGCATCTTCAACATCCTGTCTCCATCTTCACTGAGGTTGACCTTTGCCTCATTTTGTGGATATTTAGGGCTAGACCTTTATTTTACAGACCAGTCGGCACTCTGTGGTTGATGTGGTCAACATCACACCTGCCGCCTTTACTTCCTAGGACTACACATGGTACCCACTCAAGGCTTGGTCGACCAGTGAGCCAAAGTCATTTCTGAATAAAGTCCGGCTCCCACCATGATGCATAACATGGCCTGAATACCTCATCTTTAGGAATGGGATGCTGTATCAAAATACTGAAGCTTATATTCTTCTTATTCTTCTTCTTCAGCATTCTTAGCCCTTGAGGTTTATTGCTGCAGATATCACCTGCCCCCACTCATCTCTCTGGTTGGCCTTCTCTTTCCAGTTGGTGACACAAAGTGTTTGCAGGTCTGTCTGAACATTATCTCTCCATCATCTTCTTGGTCTGCCTCGTGGTCTACGACCCTTCACCTCCCATGTGTATACAGTTTTTCCTCTGTCATTTGACATTTGTTCAATATGCCCCAGCTATTTCAGTCTATTAGAAGCTGATATACTGAAACAAAATACAACGTACCTTTTTATTTGCATGATATTTTGACACCAGCATGAATGGAATGGTCGTGATGGTTGAGTAGGCGAACCCAGTGGCAGCCGCCATGAGGTTGACAAAGTAGATATGCCGTATCAATACCATCCCCATCATTGCGAACACAAAAGTTACCATTCCTAGGGTAAAGGTTGTTTTGTACCCATAGGAAGCGCAAAAGCGTTCAATAAAAAATGAACAAATTGCTGAGCAGATGCAGTGTAGAAGAAGACCCCAACTGGCCACACGAACGCCGTCGTCGTAAGCTTTGCCTTCTATGCTGTTCTCTGGGGCATTTGGGTTTCCTCCATACACAATCTGGAGGCAAGTATATAAGACATACATGAGCAATAAAGCATATAGTTGTGTGAATAGTGGGCATGTAATACTGACTGGACATGTAATACTGACTGGACATGTAATACTGACTGGACATGTAATATTGACTGGACATGTAATACTGACTGGACATGTAATATTGACCTGATATGTAATACTGACTGGACATGTAATACTGACTGGACATGTAATACTGACTGGACATGTAATATTAACCAGACATGTAATACTGACTGGACATGTAATATTGACCTGACATGTAATACTGACTGGACATGTAATACTGACTGGACATGTAATATTGACTGGATATGTAATATTGACTCAATGTAATTACTGACCAGATGTATAATACTGTCTGGATGTGTAATATTGACTGGACATGTAATATTGACCGGATGTGTAATATTGACTGGACATGTAATAATATTGACACTGACATGTAATCATATTGACTGGACATGTAATGTTGACTGGACATGTAATACTGACCGGATGTATATTACTGACTGGATGCGTAATAGTGACTAGACATGTAATATTGACTGGAAATGTAATATTATTGACTGGACATGTAATATTGACTGGATGTGTAATATTTACTGGATGTGTAATTGACTGGATGTGAGCATACTTTGGATCTTTTCTTCAGACTATGCTGGTGTGGTGGGTAATGAACAGGCAGACAGATTGGCTAGATCTGCACCACTGGGTGGTGATTGATGCATGAAAAGGCAGATGTGGTCAAGGCCCTTTGGGAACAAGCAACGGAATCAGTAGAGAAAAAAAGATTTTTATGGCCTGGAGAGAATGAGGCACCTTAGTGTAACCAGAGGGTCTGGCCGGCTGATTACACTCAAAGAAAAGACGGTCATTTAACCAGATTGTGACCGCTACCATCAGTATTGGAACTCTGCGCTGGCTGCTGAAGATAAGGGCGGAACATGCATGGGAATGACCCGAGTGCTGTGATGTCAATTCTTGACTCAACTCAAATGACTGGACGTGTAATATTGACTGGACGTGGACAAATTATATTGACTGGACATGTAATACTGACTAAAAATGTCCAAACAAATTAACATATGGAGAGGGGTGCTAGCGAGTAAAGTGAAAAAAAAGAGGGAGAGAGATGCATGCAATAGCGATGGATAGAATAAACTGGGCGTCAGTTAGATGAGAGCCTATGCTCCACTGGGGGTTAGCAGGCAGAAGAACAAGACTGGACATTAGACAGGCAACATACACGAGTACTGACCTGCCCAACGTAATCTGTGTAGTAAATGTTGAAGCCCATGATGGCGGTCCAAGAGCAGACATCAGCAAAGGCCAGAAGTTTGAGCACCTTTGGAATCTTAAAGAGCTGTATCAGCTGGGAAGGCACCAACTGTCGCCCAAACCAGCACACACAGCCTATAAAGTTGGTCATGCATCTGCCCTGGGTGGGCAGATATAAGACCACTTTCAGAAAGACACTTCGGATGCACGCCAGCGCTCCCCAGAATCCTTTTGTACGTCGTTTGGAGTTTCTAGTCCTAATTTTACCCATTTCCATACCATCATCGGAGGAATTACTGCTGGACTCATAGCCACTTTCATGGGTAATTTGTGGTTTTGTGGCAGAAGCCATTGTTAAACTGGAAGGTGATGATGATGATGATGACAAACTGACTGTAGCAATATCAACGGGCACAACTGAGTTAGACAGTGGTACTTCTTTGGCTACCATCAACGTTGAAGCCAACATCAAGGTAAAGACAATGATGAGAATGGAAAAGATTGACGCCTCCTGCCCACCAAAGTAAGTTCCCAAAGGATTGGATGTCCAGTCAATGGCCGTGAGGAGGTATCCAATAATGCCTCCTGAGCTTATCATCAGAGAGTAGACTGTGAATATTTTCTCATTTTGATCCGAGTTTTTTGATGCGTCATTCAAAAGAGCTTCACACGGAGTCAAACTTGCTTGTGTTGTGAAATCTAGCAGGACAACTCCAACAGCCAAGGCTATGGTTCCAAGTGTTTTACTTAAGGGCCTCACGCCGATTATCAATGTAATAAAATACTCCCCAAAGGGGATCAGGTATAGAGCACACACTAGAAGACTTGCTAACCCTAGAATGAACGGCCTCCTGCGACCAAACTGACTGTAGCATCTATCGCTGGCTCTGCCAATGACAGGTACAAACAGGAACCCCATAAGTGGGCCCATTCCTAGGAGAAACCCCATGTTCTCCTCCGAATAGCCTGCCTTGAGAAGCATTGGAGGGATGTATGTGAATCCAGCGCAGGCCACAATCTCCACCCCACACACGACCGCATTCAACAGCAGCATCTGCAGCATGCTGAGGTGCACCTTGGGGACTTTTGTGGACACAGAGGAGTCGTCCAACAAACTGGCTGACAGTGGTTCCATGGTTGGCTGGCTGGTTGGCAGGCTGGCTGGCTGCTCCTGTGGTTGACTGACGGGCTCACCTGGTGGCTGAATGTTGCTGGTTTCCTGTTGACCCAGTTTCTTTTTGCTCTAGCAGCTCAACCTGCAACCTGATCAACAAGTATGTTTGAGTTTCCCACAATCAAACCAACCTTCTAAGATACAACAAGTATGTTTTAGTTTCCCACAATCAAACCAACCTTCTAAGATACAACAAGTATGTTTGAGTTTCCCACAATCAAACCAACCTTCTAAGATACAACAAGTATGTTTTAGTTTCCCACAATCAAACCAACCTTCTAAGATATAACAAGTATGTTTAAGTTTCCCACAATCAAACCAACCTTCTAAGATACAATAAGAATAATACAGTTTCCCAAGTTAATCAGACCAGCTTTATATTTACTTATTTACTTACACAAACACACACACATACACAGCCACTGAAGCATGCACACACGCATGCACCCACCCACACACAGCAAACAGCAACCAACCCGCACAGAATATTGTTTGCCACACTAATCAACTTAACATTACAACATACATGGTAAGTATAATATAGTTTCCCACAACAATACAACATACACAGTAAGTATAATATACTTTCCCACAACAATCAACTCAACATTACACATACAGTAAGTATAATATAATCTCCCAAATGTATATTACAGTAAGTATAATATAATCTCCCAAATGTATATTACAGTAAGTATAATATAATCTCCCAAATGTATATTACAGTAAGTATAATATAATCTCCCAAATGTATATTACAGTAAGTATAATATAATCTCCCAAATGTATATTACAGTAAGTATAATATAATCTCCCAAATGTATATTACAGTAAGTATAATATAATCTCCCAAATGTATATTACAGTAAGTATAATATAATCTCCCAAATGTATATTGCAGTAAGTATAATATAATCTCCCAAATGTATATTACAGTAAGTATAATATAATCTCCCAAATGTATATTACAGTAAGTATAATATAATCTCCCAAATGTATATTACAGTAAGTATAATATACTTTCCCACAACAATCAACTCAACATTACACACACAGTAAGTATAATATAATCTCCCAAATGTATATTAGAGTAAGTAGCATAAATTAAAGGACCCTTTTATACGCCTTTACGCACAGTGGGCATATAGGGCAAGGCCTATATTTTGCAGACCAGCTGGTACTCTGTTGGTGATGTGGTCAACATCACGCCAGCCGCCTTTACATCCCAGGACTTTGCTTTGTTCTCATACAAGGCTGGGTCAACATGGTAGCCGAGATCATTTTTTGAAAAGAAACTGACTCAGTGGGACCTAAACCCACAACCTCTGGATCCGCAGGCCAGAGTTGTATAACAGTAATGATGAAAAATATGTTGAAGTGCCAGTGCTGAGCAGTGTCAGAAATCAAAGCCCTGATTACAACACACCATAAATATAACCAAACCCACCCCCAGCCTACTTTATGGGGTCATCTCTCACAAGAGATAATGAATTTAATTTCTATGCAAAGACAGAGAGAAGGGCATCAAGAAAACAACCTACAGCAGTGGTTCTCAAACTGGGTGCCGCGGCAATAATCAAGAATTTTGCCAAATCTGCTTGAGATCAGCGAAGACAGCAGTTTAAAGCGGAAACACTCGAAGGAAGCCAAGAAGAGTTCTGGATGCAGGTGACATTCTGAAGAAAATGCTATTGGCACGGCTGCAGTGCATTCTCAACGTACGCTTACATTAAAAAACAAATACAGAAGCAACCTTCAAGTGATTTGAGGGTACAATTAACTAAACTTCCCATAAACATAAAGGAAATAATTCAACAAAATTCATCAAAACAGTTTCATTCATCGCATTAAAGACAAATGAACATTAAAATTGCACTGTTTTTCTTCTTTCCCTAAGTATTCAAACCGCTTTAAGGGTGGATGTGCCGAGATTTTAAAAAAATGTTTGCCCAAAAAGGGTGCCACGGCAAAAAAATAAATTTGAGAAACACTGATCTACAGAATACATTAACCTGAAGTGTAGTGTCAATCCAAATCTGGGGGATTCATAATTTCGACAGCAAGCCTGGCAGAACGGACATAGTTAGCGGGGCCACAATCGGGAGGGGTTGGGCTAGTGTTTATTAAGGAACAGATTATGGAGCTGAAGACAACAGTTGAAGCAGAAATAAGGAGACATGGCTGCCACCAGGGATTCTCAAACTGTTGATTATGGGTATATTCTATCTGTAGCAATGTTTTGCATTATCCTGAGCTTAACGCGCTTGTTTGGTAGCACTGTGAAGGCTTTATAACATGAGGAAGTGAGCTTCTCCCACTCCAACTGGAGTCGATCTCTCCTATGTCGATTGTGGCTTACTTTTCCCCCTCTTCTTTCTGTTAACACACGATAAGTATAATAAAGTTTCCCACAACAATCAACTGCACATTACAAAAACACACCACAAGTATAATAAAGTTTCCCACAACAATTAACTCAACATTACAAAACACACCCTGTAAGTATAATAAAGTTTCCCACAATAATCAACTCAACATTACAAAACACACGCGGTAAGTATAATAAAGTTTCCCACAACAATCAACTCAACATTACAAAACACATGCGGTAAGTATAATACAGTTTCCTACAACAATCAACTCAATATCACAAACCACACACAGTAAGTATAATAAAGTTTCCCACAACAATCAACTCAACATTACAAAACGCACAGTAAGTATAATACAGTTTCCCACAACAATCAACTCAACATTACAAAACACACAGTAAGTATAATAAAGTTTCCCACAACAATCAACTCAACATCACAAAACACACACAGTAAGTATAATAAAGTTTCCCACAACAATCAACTCAACATCACAAAACACACGCGGTAAGTATAATAAAGTTTCCCACAACAATCAACTCAACATTACAAAACACACACCATAAGAATAATAAAGTTTCCCACAACAATCAACTCAACATTACAAAACACACACCGTAAGTATAATAATGTTTCCCACGACAATCAACTCAACATTGCACAACACACGCCGTAAGTATAATACAGTTTCCCACAACAATCAACTCAACATTACAAAACACACAGTAAGTATAATAAAGTTTCCCACAACAATCAACTCAACATTACAAAACACACACAGTAAGTATAATATAGTCTCCCCAATGTAAGTAATGTTAATTAAAGGACCTTTTCCCACGCCTTTACGCACCGTGGGCATACAGGGCTAGACCTAAATTTTACAGACCACCTGGCACTCTGCCAGTCATCATTTTTCGGCCATGTTATAAGACAAAGGAGAATAGAACATGTGGTGACCACTGGAAAGAACTGTGGAAGGAGAGATAGAGGAAGACAACGAGAGAAGATTCTTGACAGTCTTGTTGCATGGCATGGAGGTGTGTCGGCACACGAACTGATACATGCTGTAGAAGATCGCAGATTGTGGAGAGGCATGATCGCCCACGCCAGTCGGCAAGGCACCTGATGATGATGAGATGGTCTAGAAAGCAAACTTTCCTCTGGAAACAGATCCCAGTTAAGACACAAGGTAGTACGGCGGTTACTGATGGTAATCGGAGCTTATTTAAATACATGCAGCATGCTGAACACACAGGCAGCGGCGGCAGGGCACGGGTGTCTTGTTTCCATGTATGCATAACAGCACAGCCGCCCTGTTGGTAAACAGGCCTAAGAGGAGTTTCCTCAGCAAAACAATACAGAGGTAGGTACAGCACGGCTGTCCACAGGCGACCAGGCCTGAGACGAGATGACTCCTCACAAAACCAGGGCCTTTTATGGAGACCCATTGCCCTCTTACAAGCATGTCGTCAAGGGCGACTAATTATGGTTTTGTTGCAGATATCCATCTATCCTATCCAATCCATTTCAATCCTGTCTGTCTGTCTGTCCGCCTCTCTATCTGTCTGTCTGTCTGTTTGTATGTTTATCTATCTGTCTATCTAATCTGTCTTATTTATCTACTTATCTGTGACGGTCTGTATGTCTGTCTATCTATCCATCCATCCATCCACCCACACACACAATAACTTTCTACAACGCCCTACAACCAACGACAGGTCCCCATGCCCTGGCTGGACGGCATCCAGGGTCAGATCACTGCAGAAAACACCTGTAGCAAGGACCCCCCCCCCCCCCCACTCCAACAACCAAGACAAACGTCACACCCCCACCCCCACCCCCAAACCAACAACCAAGACAAACGTCACAACCCCAACAACCAAGACAAACGTCACAACCCCAACAACCAAGACAAACGTCACAACCCCAACAACCAAGACAAACGTCACAACCCCAACAACCAAGACAAACGTCACAACCCCAACAACCAAGACAAACGTCACAACCCTAACAACCAAGACAAACGTCACAAACTCAACAACCAAGACAAACGTCACAACCCCAACAACCAAGCCAAACGTCACAACCCCAACAACCAAGACAAACGTCACAACCCCAACAACCAACACAATCCCAACAACCAAGACAAATGTCACAACCCCAACAACCAACACAATCCCAACAACCAAGACAAACGTCACAACCCCAACAACCAACACAATCCCAACAACCAAGACAAACGTCACAACCCCAACAACCAACACAATCCCAACAACCAAGACAAACGTCACCCCCCCCCCCCCCACCCCCAACAACCAAGACAAACGTCACCCCCCCCCCCCCAACAACCAAGACCAACCGTCACACAACCCCCCCCCCCCACTCCCCTCCAACAGACAGTTACTGGTACCATCGGTACTGGAGCTGTTCGCTTGCTGCTGAAGATGGGGACTGAGCACTTATGGGGTGTCCCGAGCGCTGTGATGTCGATTCTTTATTTAACATTCATTATTCCGCTGCTCAGACGTTAGAAAATCTACCCGTTTGAGCAGAGTTTCCAGGATATGTGCCTGTTTATTTTCATCCTGTTGTTTCATTCCTACAAACAGCAACACTTGATGATAGAGGAAACAAAACCGCCTACCCTACCCCGCTAAATGTCGCCAAAGTGTCGCCTTTTTGGTCAAACGAGCTTTTTACCGTGCTTGACTAAGACCATCGGAAAACAACTATTCTCCAAGGTTACGAAGGAAAACAATTGTCTGGGGGTCGCCACAACACGAAGGAACTATTAACGGGTCGTGGCATTGGGAAGGTTGAGAGCCATTGGGATAGACGCTTGCCTGTGGATCGGAAGGTCGTGGAGGAGCTAGACTCTCTTCAAAAATGGCTTTTGCTCCCAGGTGGACCCAGCCGTGAGTGTGGTACCAGGTGCAGTCATGGGAAGTAAAGGCGACCGGCGTGATGCTGACAACATCACCGACTGTTCTATATAATATACATCTAGCCCTAATACCCAATACGCCCAAAGGCATGGTTCTAAAGAGTCCTTTACTTACTTTTACGCTATCCAATTACATAATTAGGCAACTCAACAACAACAAAACCCAGTGGGTGGCAGATCACCGATAAAAGAGCACTGGGCTACAGTTTGAAAAACACTGTAGCCATTGCTGCCTTGAGGGACATGGTATGGCGAGGACTTAATATCAGAGGCGCATGGGGCAAATAATGTTATGGGATGTAAAGGCGGCCTAAGTGATGATGTCGCCATCATCTATCAAGTGCCCACTGCACTACAGGAATACGGCGTAGCCTAATAAGCCCAACATGCAGAAGGTGTATTAAAGGTCTTTAACTGGTACTTTCTACCTGGAGATAATTGGCAATGCAACTTATACGTTGGTGTAAGGTCCCCAGCCTCAATGCATTCACATTAAAGATGGGAAGTAAAGGCGGCCGGTGTGGTGATGACCACACCGGCCACCAAATGCCGATTGGTCTCAAGAATATGGGACTGGCCCTATAAGCCCAGTGCTTCTAAAGAGATTTGAGGTTTAAACAACCGATCAAGATTTTGGCACATATGTAGTAATCCATCAGTGCTCCGTTCTACTTTTAACTCGAGCCTGAATCCGGAGCAGATCAGCGCAGTGCACGGGTCCCGTAGCACCGGCGAGGATCCTGAAGTATTATGGGTAATTTTTAACACTAAATTTTGCTAGGGCAGCACCGTTACGCTACTTTTTTTAAATTCAAACTGCCAAGGATTTCTTATTTTACGTGAGTAACGATACACACGGGCGTCCAATCTCACTGCCCAGTGACCAGGGGGAATAAATAGAAGTCCATACGTCTGAAGGAAAAGGCCCTTAACTATTTTTAATTACCAAATGTCCGAGAGGCAAAAGACGTAATAAGGGTCCTTAACTTGTACGTTCTACACGAAGATAAATAGTGATGTAATCTGTACTTAATGTAAGATCCCCCCTTTCACGCCTTAACGCGCATCGGGCATACGGGAAGAGTACCCCATATTTTTACACACCAATCGGCACTAGTTGGGTAATCTGGTCAGCATTATGCCAGCCGTCTTTACTTCCAAAAGACACCCATCTTGGTTCCCATTTTAGGCTGGGTCGAACTGCGACGCCCCATATCAGCAGTGGGTTTCGATCGCGGTACGTTGGAATAGCGAGTCGGAATCGCAACGCCTAAGATACGGACCTGTACGTTCTACACGAAGATACAAAGTAATGCAATTTACACGTAACGTAAGGTCCCCAGCCTCAATTAGGCCGCAGTCCATATCAAAGATATTAAGTAATCTTAAGCCGTTTATACGTAAACCGGTGCCCGGCTCTCTAGCGGAATTGGCTAAACCGGATTTCGCGGAGACCAGGTGACGTACTCCTTGTGGTCCGGGTTCAATCCCGGGGGTAGGCAGGAAAGCCACATTTTCTCCCAGATTTACGGTATTTACAATGGAATCAAGGCCGAAAGGTTGCGATATCCATAATACCGAGCCTAAGGGTTAACAACTCAAGGCTTCTGGATACTAAAACAAACAAACAATACGTAAACCGGTCTGCCCCGCAATGCACTCGGAACGCTTACAACAGGGCGATTTTTTTTTTTTGGGGGGGGGGGGTTTAATTTTTTCCTGGGTGTTCTGGAGGGCAGATTAACAAGGCAGATCCTAAATACCCTGTTCAATATCTGAAGAAGCTATAAGTAGACCATCTATAACGGATAATTAGAATTTTGAGAGCATGCATCTTTCTTGTGGCAACATACTTATGCGAGTCGTGGACTATCTCTCAGTCCTTAAGAAAGAAAACAAAGGCTTTTCATCTGAAATGCTATAAAAAGATTCTCAGAATATCTTGGACAAAGAAGAGGAGAAATACTGACATCTTGAAAGATCTGAACATCAAGGAAGATTGGCTAATAAACAGCATCCTGTCTCGGAAGCTGAAATATTTTAGTCATATCAAGCGCCACGACGGATTGGAAAAAATTATAGCAGAAAGCATGGTACCAGGAAGGAGGGGCAGGGACCGACCGACACGAAGATGGGCACAGGATATAAGTGACTCCTTGAGTATGAAAGTTCATGAGGCGGGAGAACTGATGAGAGACCGAGTTTTTTTCAGGCAGACTGTGGTGAGAGCGACGTTCTGCAAAGGACCTGCTACATGATGATGATGATGTAACGGATACAACATCTCAGTGTAACCTGGAGTCCTGTCCGGGAAAAGGACTCAAGTCTCTCAGGCAGTGGGTCTCAAACTTCCCAAAGTCGCGACCCTCTAATACAGTTCCTCAACTTGTGGTGACCCCCTTTATAAATTTCAGTGAATATTTGTTTTTCGATGGTCTTAGTGACCCATGTGAAAGGGTCGGTCTACCCATAAAGGGGTCGCCCCACAGGTTGTTAACCGCTACCCTAAGGGTGAAATACCGATTAACAATGTATTTAGTAATCAACTCACAAGTAATCTAATACTTTCAGGATACACTCAGTTAGTCAGGCCGCGAACCCACGACCTTCCGATCCGCAGGCGGGCATCTAGTCGCCAACGTCACGGTGACTCCATTTCACTGTTACCCAGTTAGTTATCATCAGGATCACCATCAATTTCCACTTCTGTCGAAAAGCAATCACAAACCACTTCAATGTAGATTATCTAGTAAAAGGTAAGTTGCGTATCCTTTACAGGACGTTGCAGAACCAACCTCAACAGCCCCTGGCTGTTGTGTGGTTTTTCTATGCAAATCTACTCTAGTAGTTTGCCATTGCTGCTGGACGGTCGGCTTTCTTGACACCACTGTCGAAAACAACGCAAGGCGTATGGCCCGCAGCTGGGATAGTACTCGGCATCCCGGCATTACGAAGCGTTCACATCGACTTCGCCACAGAGCCGACTTATCTATCTAGTAAAACTAAGCCGAAATATGCTGGGGTTGGTTCTGCAACGTCCTGTAAAGAATACGCAATTGAAATTTTTTGTTAACACTGATGTGTTTTTTAAATGATGCTTTTCAAAAAAAAAAAAAAAAAATACTATTTATTAAATACTGATTTTTTTTTTCCTCATACTGATAATTAGTTGTTTCATAAAGTCCCAGGTATCAACTGGGCAATAACTGAACACTCAATCCATTTAACCGAATTGAAGAATATTAATTCAAAATATACACCTTCTCCTCGATTAACGACCACATGCGACTTACGACCATCCGAACTGTGACCATCAAAAATAAATTTTTAAAATTAAAGAAAGATTACATTTCTATGGTTGAAAAGTTCCCGAAAACTGACGCAGGACACAATTCATTTTATGTATTTTTTTTTTTATTTACATCATGTACAAAAAATTTACGAGCATACACTGAAATTTTTTTATTTTTTTTTATGCATAATTTGTATATCCCGTTTGAACGAAAGAAGTGTTAACAAATATAAATTCGACTTAAACTATCAGTCGGACTGAACGAAACTAGTGTTGCAAAATATAAATTCCACTTACGACCTCTCAATCGGAAGGGAACTCGGTCGAGAAAACCCTGTACTGGATGGCCGGCAGCAGGTGTAAGGGGAGATACGACCCGATATCCTCTTCCTGAAACTTGCATGAAGTCCTTGTCAAAGTCATATGGTGATCTGATCCCAAGGTGGTATGATCAGTCAAAGTCATATGGTGATCTGATCCCAAGGTGGTATGATCAGAGGTAATCTGCTGTTCGAAGACAAGATTGGTTATGTCTGTCGATGGCACATTCAGTAGAAAACATCTCTTCTGCAGATTATAGGCATCAGGGCATGGAGGATCGTTACATCCTTAACGAAAAAAAACTGACTCGGCTGAAAGTGTAGTACAAGAGAATGGACAAGTCCGCGAAGATTCTCCCCTTCCCGGCAAGTGAGATGTCCTGGGTCGTCCCAGATGTTGTCAGTTTTTACGCTGCTGAGTATTTGTAAGGATGAGTTTCACCGTTCCTGAGTAGCGATTAAATATACTGGTGCTTAAAATTCAGATGTTACACCTTCATGGCGGCTTTAACATTGCTCTTCTGGTGTCTCCTACTAACGAGTTAAAACCGGTTTTTTTAACAACGGATCAACATCATGGCACACGGGTAGTAACCCATAAATGCTCCGTTCTTCTTCTAACTCAAGCTTGAGTCCGAAGAAGTTCAGCACAGTGCCCAGGCTCTGTAGCACCGGCGAGGATCCTGAAATACTTTGGGTAGATTTTTAACTCAAAACTTTTGCCCGGGCAACGCCGTAAAGCTATTCTTTTCGATTTCCAACTGGAAAGGGATTTTTTACGTGCGCAACAATGCACAAGGGCGTCCGATCTCACTACCCAGAGGCCCGGCTCTCTAGCGGAATTGGCTAAACCGGATTTCGCGGAGACCGGGTGACGTACTCCTTGTGGTCCGGGTTCAATCCCGGGGGTAGGCAGGAAAGCCACATTTTCTCCCAGATTTACGGTATTTACAATGGAATCAAGGCCGAAAGGTTGCGATATCCATAATACCTAAGGGTTAACAACTCATGGCTTCTGGATACTCAAACAAACAAACAAACACTACCCAGAGACCAGAGGCAATTACTAGAAGTCCAAGTCCACGTGGAAAAATCCCAACCCTTACCGGGGACTGAACCCGGAACCTCTAGCACACGCAGCGGGCACCATGCCTGGAGACCACGCTGCTCGCTTTAAGTTTGGGTCATCGCAGAACCCCTTTCTGCAGATCTCGGGTCACAGATCTAGGTCAACTTAGAAAGAGTCGGTTAGTTCAAATCATAATTTCATCGTTAAAAAGCTACTAGGATAAGACAAACTCCCCATAAATCTAGGCACGCCATGCAGACTTGCGAATATTCTAGGCTAATATCCCTGGTGTCAGATCAGATCAGCTCCAACCTTCGTTTGTGGCCATGAAATATACTGGTGCTTACCATACTAATGTTATAATTCAACCCCATGCTGGCTATAACGGGGTTCTTCCACAAATACAAAAACTAAGGGGAAAATATACACTCTATGTAGTGTAAGTCCATGCGGGCCGCCCCGGGTGTCACCTGTTGCAGGAGCTCTGACAAAATGGAAACATTAAAACACACTCTCACACACACACACACACACACACACACACACCATATATATATATATATATATATATATATATATATATATATATATATATATATGTGTGGTGTGTGTGTGTGTGTGTGTGTGTGTGTTTGTATATATATATATATATATATATATATATATATATATATATATATATATATATATATATATGTGTGTGTGTGTGTGTGTGTATATATATATATATATATATATATGTGTGTGTGTGTGTGTGTATATGTATATGTATGTGTGTGTGTGTGTGTGTGTGTATGTATGTATATATATATATATATATATATATATATATATATATATATATATATATATATAGAGAGAGAGAGAGAGAGAGAGAGAGAGAGAGAGAGAGAGAGAGAGAGAGTCTTACAGAAATGTCCCGCACTAGGTAGCACCTGACCTTGCCAGGACACCACCAACACGACTTGAAAGGTATGACAAGAGCATTTTAAACAATCCGGTGCTGTTGGCGGACCAACAATCTGAGCCCAGATACCCTGTTCAACCCCAATGTAATTACAATCAGGGCAGGTCAACATCAGCGAGGTGTAAGCTAGTCCTCTGCCGGTAAGGATGATGATGATGACGATGAGCAGGTCTTGCGACAGCCGGTAGGATTCGGTCATATAACCATAAATTGTGACAACCGGTAGGATTCGGTCATGTAACCATGATTGTGACAACCGGTAGGATTCGGTCATATAACCATAATTGTGACAATCGGTATGATTCGGTTATATAACTATAATTGTGACAACCGGTAGGATTCAGTCATATAACCATAATTGTGACAACCGGTAGGATTCGGTCACATAATCATAATTGTGATAACCGGCAGGATTCGGTCATTTAACCACAAGTGTGACAACGGGCAGGATTCTGTCAAATAACTACAAGTGTGACGACCGGCAGGATTTGGTCATATAACCCCAAGGGCGATAACCGGAAGCATTCGGTCATATAACCACAAGTGCGACAACCGGTAGGATTCGGTCATATAATCATAATTGTGACAACCAGTAGGATTCGGTCATATAACCATAATTGTGACAACCGGTAGGATTGGGTCATATAACCACAAGTGCGACAACTGGCAGGATTCGGTCATATAACCACCAGTTTGACAACGGGCAGGATTCTGTCATATAACCACAAGTGTGAAGACCGGCAGGGTTCGGCCACATAACCTCAAGTGCTACAACCGGCAGGATTCGGTCATATAACCACAAGTGCAACAACCGGTAGGATTCGGTCACATAATCATAATTGTGACAACCGGTAGGATTCGGTCATATAACCACAAGTGCGACAACTGGCAGGATTCGGTCATATAACCGTAATTGTGACAACCGGTAGGGTTCGGCCATTTAACCAAAAGTGCGACAACCGGTAGGATTCGGTCATATAACCGTAATTGTGACAACCGGTAGGGTTCGGCCATTTAACCAAAAGTGCGACAACCGGTAGGATTCGGTCATATAACCACAAGTGAGACAACCGTCATGATTTGGTCATATAACCACAAGTGAGACAACCGTCATGATTTGGTCATATAACCACAAGTGCGACAATCGGTAGGATTGGGTCATATAACCACAAGTGAGACAACCGGTAGGATTCGGTCATATAACCACAAGTGAGACAACCGGCAGGATTGGGTCATATAACCACAAGTGCGACAACCGGTAGGATTGGGTCATATAACCACAAGTGAGACAACCGGTAGGATTGGGTCATATAACCACAAGTGAGACAACCGGCAGGATTGGGTCATATAACCACAAGTGAGACAACCGGTAGGATTGGGTCATATAACCACAAGTGCGACAACCGGTAGGATTCGGTCATATAACCACAAGTGAGACAACCGGTAGGATTGGGTCATATAACCACAAGTGCGACAATCGGTAGGATTGGGTCATATAACCACAAGTGAGACAACCGGTAGGATTGGGTCATATAACCACAAGTGAGACAACCGGCAGGATTGGGTCATATAACCACAAGTGAGACAACCGTCATGATTTGGTCATATAACCACAAGTGAGCCAACCGTCATGATTTGGTCATATAACCACAAGTGAGACAACCGGCAGGATTGGGTCATATAACCACAAGTGAGCCAACCGTCATGATTTGGTCATATAACCACAAGTGAGACAACCAGTAGGAGTCGGTCACATAACCACAAGTGAGACAACCGGTAGGATTCGGTCATATAACCACAAATGCGACAACTGGCAGGATTCGGTCATATCTGGTAATCTGGTAATGTTAGTTTCACGGGTCATCCCATTTTAGCTACGCTCCTGTATCAACGAAAATCACACAGAATGTTCATCTCAATCCGTTGTGGAAAGATCGACAGACTGCTGTCTCAGCATATGCACTAGCATACACACGCATCAAAACCATACGGTAGCCATTCGAAGTGCTAACACAAACAGTCCGATATTAGAAATGCAGTTCATCATAGATGGTAGCTGAAGTCTCCAACAGATCAGCATCTGCATGCGAGATGAATTTTAATCACATAATGGCACCACTAACATTGCAATAACAGACATCGCGCCATTTTCTGAATCTATAATTCACACCATCAGGTCGGTCACAGACGAAAAATATTCCAAATGAAATCCGCAGCTCACAGCGTCACGACATGCACTCAGCTCATAAGCAGGGCGACGAAACTATATCTTTTATTTTTAAATGGAGCAAAAATGCAACGGCCACCTTCTGGCCAAAAAAAAAAACAAAAAAAAACAAAAAAAAATTTGCGATGGCTCAAAACAGTGACCGTGCCTAGCGTCTATTTTTGCAACCGGCAGGATTCTGTCATATAACGTGCGGTCATAGAACCACAATTGCGACAACCGACAGGATTCGGTCATATAACCATAATTGCGACAACCGACAGGATTCGGTCATATAACCATAATTGCGACAACCAGCAGCATTAAGTCGTATAATCCCAATTTGGCGGCTGAGGGGTGTCGTGTCTGTGACAGTGGTCCACCCCACCCGGTCTAGACTTTAGTCACTTCGTAACACTCGGAGGATGACTGTATAACCTTGCAGTTGAACGGGGTTTCTAAGATTTATAGCTGAGGGATTCTCCTCCGAACAGTGACTCTTTGTGGTCTCAGTGCGGTGTAACTAGAGAAGTCGAGAGGATCGACTTCATTGCTCGGTCTCTCTCCGCAGAACGACTAGCCGCTTGCAGAAAGTGCTGCGCAGAGCCCGAACTCCGTAGCTCCGGCGACGATCCCGGGGATCTCCGTAAAAACTGCACTCGTAAATTGAATGGCGTAGCCGTGGAATGAACCCACGACCCTCAGAGCGCGAGGCAAAGGGCTTGACCACTTCTCCACCGATACCCCATAAGGAGTGTTAACTTCACTCACTCAGCCAATGGTGACGCCTATGCCAAAAGGGGTGTGCGCTTCCAATGGTGATGGGTACTCATTGAGATGCAGGAATACGCTCCTGCATCTTTCCAAACTGTCTGGCCATCACCCTTCTTCTTCTTCTTCTCCTTCTGGGGAAGAGGGGTAGAACTGTTCGACTTGTACGGCTCTGGGCCTGACCCAGTCTAATACAATTGGTACTCGAAATGTACAATGCGCTAGTTAGTCATGTTAGGAATCGATATCACAACACCACACGGGCCATTCCCATAAACCAAGATTTCCTAACGTGACGCCCATGCCCCCACAAGGGGGCACACTGATTTTAAGGGAGGGGGTGGGGGCTGGGTTACATTGTTAAGGGGAGCATTTCTTTAATGGACTCATCCAGAGGTTAATGTTGCAAAGGCGGCACAAGAATTTTAGAAGGGCTTAGTAATGGGCTCATCTAGAGTTCAGGTTGAAAAGGGAGCACAGGCATTTTAGAAATGCTTAGCTGGAGCATGGCAAACATAAAAGAGTTCAGAGACACCGCCTTAAGCGCCTGATCCCCACTTTCAGCAGCAAGGCCAGAGTTCCAATTTTTTTTTTCTTTTTGTAAAAACTTCTTGACGGGACCAAAAGGGCGAAAATTATAATTCTTTTTGAAAAAGAAATTAATTCCGTGGCCGAAATTAATAAAAATGCGAGCTAAATATTACTGGTTATAATACAATGAGTGTGGCTTTCGGTCATATTTATTAAAAATAAGCCTATAACACGCAAACCCACATCGCTGCTATACTTAATAACACGTAAATAATACTAAATTAACTATAATAATAATAATATCAGCGACATTTCCAAAGCAGCCCCACAAGGGGGTATGATGGCCGACTCGACAAGTGCAGGCGGGGAACTTCACTGTTGCGGGACGTGTAACAGCTTTCTGGCTTTTTCTGAATTATAGCCTAAATTAACTCACGCCCAATTTCAAATACAAGCGAACGTTTCCACCAAAGTCTTTATCAACGGAGTACTAAATAATACACAGGCTGTGACCAGAAAATTCAGTGGACAAGACAAGAAAGTATCCAAAAACGGACGTCAACGTAGAACCAAGAAATACGTAACAGGGGGAAGGGGGGGGGGGTGTGTATATGGACACGAAGGCCTACAATACGAAAGTAAGTAAAAAAGCAGTTTTGAAATAAAAGCTGAGGGTGGGGTGGGAGGGGGGAGGGGGGATAAACACGTTAAATAACCAACTAAATAAATTAATTACCTACAAGTAAATATAGCTGTGTTAAATACTGATCCCTCCAGGATTTAGAATGCGAAAACTGTGAATGAAAGATTTTGTAAGGAGTGGTTGGTTTGATCACCTGAGCAAGATTTTATAGCAGTAACTGAAGCATCGCTTGTGGTCGGAACTATTAAAATGGAGGGAGGCCGGTTTAACAGCCTTATTACGAATATCCTTTTGGGGGGAGGCCGGTTTAAGAGCCTTATTACGAATATCCTTAACTTTCGCCGCTGAAATTTTCACGTACAAGCTTTGATGTCGTGTCCGTTTAGTTTTCTAATCGCGGTCTATGTTGTAGTTAGTACCCAGTTGGTGCGCGTTTATCCCATTAACTTCGTTGAGCTTTCTAGACATACTTTAAGTTGTATTTAGCAGTACTAAACTATATCAAGGGATAGTCGATTAACAGGCTGGGAGGCATGTCAAGACTACTACCAGATAGTGCTTCTCAGACAGCCCTGCAACTTAGACATTACGGAAGCAGAGCTAGAAGTCTACGGCCACGCAAGGACTGGCAGATGGAATATCCCAGCAACTTGGTAGTACATACCAAACTGGCAAGAAACTACAGTTTATGAACTAAGCCGAGAAGAGACTACAGGTTATGAACTAAGTTGAGACGAGACTACAGGTTATGAACTAAGTTGAAACAAGACTACAGGTTATGAACAAAGTTTAGAAGAGACTACAGGTTATGAACTAAGTTGAGAAAAAAACTACAGGTTATGAACTAAGTTGAGAAGAGACTACGGGTTATTAAACTAAGTTGAGAAGAAACTACAGGTTATGAAATAAGTTGAGAATGAACTAAGTTGAGACGAGACTACAGGTTATAAACTAAGTTGAAACGAAACTACAGGTTATGAATTAAGTTGAGAAGAAACTACAGGCTATGAACTAAGTTGAGAAGAGACTGCAGGTTATGAACTAAGTTAAGAAGAGACTGCAGGTAAAGAACTAAGTTGAGACGAAATAAACAGGTTATGAAATAAGCTGAAATGAGACAACAGGTTATGAACTAAGCTGAGACAAGACTACATGTTATAAACTGAGTTGAGACAAGACTACAGGTTATTAACTAAGCTGAGACAAGACTACAGGTTATGAACTAAGCTGAGACAAGACTACAGGTTATAAACTGAGTTGAGACAAGACTACAGGTTATGAACTAAGCTGAGACAAGACTACAGGTTATGAACTAAGCTGAGACAAGACTACAGGTTATGAACTAAGCTGAGACAAGACTACAGGTTATAAACTGAGTTGAGACAAGACTACAGGTTATGAACTAAGCTAAGACAAGACTACAGGTTATAAACTAAGTTGAGACAAGACTACAGGTTATGAACTAAGCTGAGACAAGACTACAGGTTATGAACTAAGCTGAGACAAGACTACAGGTTATGAACTAAGCTGAGACAAGACTACAGGTTATGAACTAAGCTGAGACAAGACTACAGGTTATAAACTAAGTTGAGACAAGACTACAGGTTATGCACTGAGCTGAGACAAGACTTCAGGTTATGAACTAAGCTGAGACAAGACTACATGTTATAAACTGAGTTGAGACAAGACTACAGGTTATGAACTGAGCTGAGACAAGACTACAGGTTATGAACTAAGCTGAGACAAGACTACATGTTATAAACTGAGTTGAGACAAGACTACAGGTTATGAACTAAGCTGAGACAAGACTACAGGTTATGAACTAAGCTGAGACAAGACTACAGGTTATGAACTAAGCTGAGACAAGACTACAGGTTATGAACTAAGCTGAGACAAGACTACATGTTATGAACTAAGCTGAGACAAGACTACAGGTTATGAACTAAGCTGAGACAAGACTACATGTTATAAACTGAGTTGAGACAAGACTACAGGTTATGAACTAAGCTGAGACAAGACTACAGGTTATGAACTAAGCTGAGACAAGACTACAGGTTATGAACTCAGCTGAGACAAGACTACAGGTTATAAACTAAGTTGAGACAAGACTACAGGTTATAAACTGAGTTGAGACAAGACAACAGGTTATAAACTGAGTTGAGACAAGACTACAGGTTATAAACTGAGTTGAGACAAGACTACAGGTTATAAACTGAGTTGAGACAAGACTACAGGTTATAAACTGAGTTGAGACAAGACTACAGGTTATAAACTAAGCTGAGACTATGGGTTATACAACTTATACATCCGGCTATGTGGCTCATAAACGTGGCTCAATATCTTATTGATTCTGGCGAGTGTTCACATCTTGTTGCACGTATAAATGGGCCCATATACTGCGCACATATACTTGTCAACGCAACGGTCGGCTACGTTGCTGGTATTGATCCGGACAATAAAATCTGCAACTGTCACTTTTTTTTTTTTAAGACAGGCTGTTTTGTTTCTTTGTCGAGCTGTGATAGTTTTGTACCCAGTTACTCATTAAAACATGTCAGTGACGTTTAACCCCCACCAGATCCGTACGAGCCACTACCACTACGTGACACAAAGTAGCACCATTCGAATAAAAATCACCCGGGCGCAAGTCCCAGAAACCCCGTTCAACCGCGAGGTTATATTACGGCCCTCAATGATAGCCCAGGTCATCGCCGCCCAGGGACTCGCCAGTAAACGACTTCGTCGCCGGTCCAGCCAGTATTTGGGCCTGTCTCCTTTAATCGCATCAACACTGCAGGAGTTCCTTTCATGGCTCATGATGGTGTGCAATGCTAAGCCATTTTATATGGCGCAAGACAAGTTAGTCACAATTATAACCATAAGCTCCCCCTTTAGGGATGATGGTTGAACGTGACGACTGTTTCTCCGGCAAAGCACCTACCTACCTACCTACCTACCTACAGCAGCCCGGGTGGGGTTTTAAAATGATAGTTAAAAAACATCGTGCCCCATACTAGGACGGTATAATGATTAAAACACAGTGATCAAATGTTATAAACAGGGACAGGGCCCGACCACCACGAGGGTGGATATAAGTATAAGTAAAGTAAAGGACCCTTTTCAACGACTTCAGGTGTACTGGGCATATAGGGACACATCTATATTTTATAGACCAATCAGCACTCGGCGGGTGAGATGATCAACCTCACAAAGGCCGCATTTGCTTTCCAAGACTGTTCCTGATACCCATTTGAGGCTCGGTCGACCTGGAGACCAGGGTTATTTTTTTTAAGCCCGGATCTGTCAGGACCTGAGCCCACAACCTTCCGATCGGCATGCGAGCGTCTAGCCACTACACCATGGTAGCCAGCAAGGTGGATATCAGACACTGAACATTCTTGGCTATGGAAGCTTATAAGCTGGCATATGTTCGTCCCTGCAGACGATAGTGTTGTGTTATGCCCTAGGAAGGCATGGGAATCACATCCCACGGCGATGGTGGGTGAGACCTGGTCACCTTGAGAAAAGTTTTCCACAATTATAGCATTGAAATGCCGGACCTCTCCAAAGCACGAAGCCCATGCAATATTGCAGAGACCATGTGTTGCCCATGCGTCATGACCCCTCCCTTGACTTGCCTTGTTTACTCCAAAGGAAAGGTAACAATTATATGTTTGAAACAAAGCAGACTGCAGAAACTGCCGGCATCAGAAAGAAAACCAGTCATTCTTCTGTCCGCCTGCCAGTGCTTTTCCCCGTGTCCAGTGGGTTCAAACCCTTCCTGGGTCGAACGACCCTTTCACCGGGGATCGCCCAAGACCATTAAAAAAAATACTGTATATTCATTAAAGTTATGAAGAAGCAACGAAAATAACTGTACGGTTAAGTCTCGCCACAACATGATGAACCCAAACTGTATTCATAACCCTACATACCCCGATCCCAAACAACCGCTTATAAATAATTATTATATACATTAAATGTATTACCTGAAGTTTCCCGTAGGATTTTACAGCTTCGAGCAAGCTTTGCGCACCAGCTGCAGTGATCTGATTGCAGCCATGTGACGTTTTCGCAATCATCCAGATGGGAAAGTGGATATACAGTAATATGTGTCACCTTCCCTCCCCGACCACTCTAGGCCGTCCTAATGTCCAACCTACAGTGGAGCCAGTGAATAAACAAAGTATTTGTTTCAAATACACAGGGCATTTACAGCTATCATAATAGCTCTCAGGGAAGGGAGTCGCCGTGGCAGAGCGGCTAGACGGATCGGAAGGTCGTGGGTTGGCTCCTTGGCGGATCTGTTTACCCAGCCTTAAGTGGGTGCCATGAGCAGTTCTGGGAAGTAAAGGCGGCCGGCGTGATGCTGACCACACCACCCATCTTGTGCCGATTGGTCTTTAAAATATAGGTCTAGCCCTATATGCCTTATACGTCTAAAAGCGTAGGAAAGGGTCCTTTACTTTATAACAGCTCTCAGCGGCGTTCATGGCTTAGGCATTGCGAGCCAGACTCGTAATTCCAACGTACCGCGACCGAAACCCACTTCTTACTGCGTGGATCTTTATCGTGTTATGGGGCGTCGGAGGTCGACACAGCCTAAAACGGGTAGCAGGATGTATATCCTGGGGAAGTAAAGACGGTCGGCGTAATGCTGACGACATTACATACCTAGTGCCGATTGGTATGTAAAAATATGGGTGCTCTTCCCATTTGCCCGATGCGCCTAAGTGCGTGAAAAGGGATCTTTACTTTTATAACAGCTCTCACTTGGCGGCAATCGAATGATATATATATAATACATTAAGCGTTACCGGTGTTTCCCTATGTCGATTTCCAGACCCCCTTGGGAGGCAGGGGTAGACTACCTGCCCCTAACAAGCATGCCGTAATAGGCTACTTGTTTCCTTCGAAGTCGGAGTGCATTTGTCGGAGAGGCGAGGTACCAACAGTGTGCAATACCCCCACACACACACAAACTGGAAAATGTGCTTGCAAAACTCAAGTTCTGCAGCACAAGCAAAGTTCAGAAGTAAACAAACAACCAGAACTTTCCGCCGGAGGTTACAGCCAACGAAAGCTAAGAAGAAGAAGGAGTAGGAGCAGGAGAAGAGGACGACGAATAGAGAGTAGAAATATTTGTTGCAAACCTAAAGAGTATTTACAATTATTACATAACAGCTCTCATTTCGTGGCAACTGGGGTGATATATCTAACAACAAGTATATCTCATGTACATGGTGTTTTCACAGGCTCGTGCCCGTACATATAAAATGAACAGATCACGGCACATACTACGTGATACAGCATTTTGTTTCAAAGTGTATTATGGCACACACTGTTGGTTATAGCGTGGTGTCAGGAGCTGGTGGGGTGGGACATGGGGGAGAAGCAAAGTGTATTATGGCACACACTGTTGGTTATAGCGTGGTGTCAGGGGCTGTGTGGGGTGGGACATGGGGGAGAAACAACGTGTATTATGGCACACACTGTTGGTTATATGGGGAAGGGGGGGGGGGAGAAACAAAAGTGGTGTCAGGGGCTGTGTGGGGTGGGACTTGGTGGGGGGGGGGGGGAGAAACAAAAGTGGTGTCAGGGGCTGTGTGGGTGGGACATGGGGGGGTGGAGAAATAAAAGTGGTGTCAGGGGCTGTGTGGGGTGGGACATGGGGGGAGAAACAAAAGTGGTGTCAGGGGCTGTGTGGGGTGTGACATAGGGGGAGAAACAAAAGTGGTGTCAGGGGCTGTGTGGAGGTGGGACATGGGGGAGGGGAGAAACAAAAGTGGTGTCAGGGGCTGTGTGGGGTGGGACATGTGTCACACTGTTGGTTATAACAAAAGTGGTGTCATCAGGGGGCTGGGACATGGGGGGGGTGGGACAATGGGAGGGGCAGTGTGGGGTGGGACATGGTGGGAGAAACAAAGTGGTGTCAGGGGCTGTGTTATGGCACACACTGTTGGGGGAGAAATACAAAAGTGGTGTCAGGGGCTGTGTGGGGTGGGACATGGGGGGGGGAGAAACAAAAGTGGTGTCAGGGGCTGTGGGGCTGAAATGGGGGGGGGGGAAACAAAAGTGGTGACAGGGGCTGTGGGGGGGGGGACATAGGGGGAGAAACAAAAGTGGTGTCAGGGGCTGTGTGGGGGGTGGACATGGGGGGGGGGAGAAACAAAAGTGGTGTCAGGGGCTGTGTGGGGTGTGGGGGTGGGACATGGGGGGGGGGAAACAAAAGTGGTGTCAGGGGCTGTGTGGGGTGGGACATGGGGGGGGGGGGGAGAAACAAAAGTGGTGTCAGGGGCTGTGTGGGGTGGGACATGGGGGGGGGGACAACAAAAGTGGTGTCAGGGGCTGTGTGGAGGTGGGACATGGGGGAGGAGAGAAACAAAAGTGGTGTCAGGGGCTGTGTGGGGTGGGACATGGGGGGAGAAACAAAAGTGGTGTCAGGGGCTGTGTGGGGTGAGACATGGGGGGGGGGGAGAAACAAAAGTGGTGTCAGGGGCTGTGTGGGGTGGGACATGGGGGGGGGGAGAAACAAAAGTGGTGTCAGGGGCTGTGGTGGGTGGGACATGGGGGGGGGGGGAGAAACAAAAGTGGTGTCAGGGGCTGTGTGGGGTGGGAAATGGGGGAGGGGAGAAACAAAAGTGGTGTCAGTGGCTGTGTGGGGTGGGACATGGGGGAGAAACAAAATGCTGAAACCTGTCACACAGGCCGTGAGAGATATTAAGGAGAGTTAAAGGGGACTTAATCCTGGACACAAACACGACAGACAGACCACAATGAAAAGACACATAGGAGCACAATCGGCCCACAATGAAAAGACACATAGGAGCACAATCGGCCCACAATGAAAAGACACATAGGAGCACAATCGGCCCCACAATGAAAAGACACGTTAAGGACGCAGACAAGACAGACAGCCCACAATTAAAAGACACTTTGAGGACACAGACAAGACAGACAGGACACACTAAAAAGCTCCTTTGTAGACACGACACATAATGCCAAGACACGCTGGTGACACCAAAATGACAGACAGCCCACATTTAACAAGTTGAGGGCACTGACAAGACAGGCTACAATTAAAAGACGCTTTGACGACACAGACAAAACAGACAGGTCACAGTGAAATGACACAGTCATTTCAGTCTATTAGCAAGCCAGAGCTTCAACTAACCCAAGCAGGCCGAAACAAAAATAAAAATTATGCATGCTGGAGAAGAAGGGGGAGAGGGAAGCCACATATTTTATAGTTTAAAAAAAGGTGCACTACTTGGAGAGTCGACTGATTATCCTCACTACACATGAAACCATCAATAAGTGCTCGGATCCCATCCTGCGTCTGACGACATCAGTTCTGAGTGTTTTTTTTTTTTTTTTTATTATTCTTTGGCTTCCTGCATAGTGCTCTTGTCTGGCCACACCCCTTTTAACGTGTTCTTTCACTCTGGTCACGGCTGTAGATTCACAGTCATCACTTGGTTCTCGCAAACGTCTTACTTCTTGTAGAGAATTTTTAAAAATCTGCCTGGTTTATGGCTCGCCAGCCCAGACAGACTATAATGAAAAGACACCCTGAGGATACAGACGGCCTTCAATGTAAAGAAAAGCACGCTGAGGACACAGACAAGACAGACAGCTCTCAACACACACAAAAACACGTTGATGACACGGAAAAAACTGAAACAAGACAGACAGCTCTCAACAACAACAACAACAAAAACACGTTGATGACACGGAAAAGACTGAAACAGGACAGACAGGTCACAATGAAAAGATACACTGATGACACAGACGGCCCAAAATGAAAAGACAGGATGGCACAGACAAGACAGAAACAAGACAGACAGGTCACAATGAAAAGATACACTGATGACACAGACGGCCCTAAATGAAAAGACAGGATGGCACAGACAAGACAGAAACTTGACAGATAGGTCACAATGAAAAGACACGTTGAGGACATACAGACAAGACACAGACAGGCCACAATAAAAAGACACGCTGAGGACACAGACAGGCCACAATGGAAAAAAAAAATTCCCTGACAGACAGACACACACAAGGAAATGTTCTTGCGAATACAAAATATCTTTACTTACGTGAAAGAAAATTCAACAAGTCAGCCACCTCCATCACATTGTAAACTTCACGCAGACATTATACTTTCTAAGCACACGCATACACTAGGTTACGCAAACCAACCCCGGACCGCTAAAAAATAAATGATCTGTCACCAAACACTAACAAAATTCAGCTCCAACCTAGGTAAATTTTCCAAACAAAGACAACACAGTGGCCCTAGCCTATTGTCCTCAAACTATCTACAGTTGTAGCATCAAAGTGTTAAATTGGGGCAAACGGTCTGTCTATCACAGCTTGACACATTGGCCGTGTCGCAAGGGAGACACGATCATCTAACTACCCCTCCCTTGGACCGCGTTTAACTGCACGACCTAGATACAAAACGTCAACCCCAGCTTTAGATAGGTCTAAAGGACTTAGTTTAATGCAGGGCTTTCCACATTTGTGTGTTAGTGACACTTTTCAGACAAACATAATTTCGCGACACAGTAATTTTAGTCTACTAGCTAGACCGAGCTTTAAGTAACCCAGGCCGGCTGAAACAAAACAAAAGATAATGCATGGCGGGGGTGGGGGGTCACATATTATAGACACAAGAGGGCACTAGTTAGTTAGGCGACAGATTATCCTCACTGTGCATCGAACCGTTCAGTCCATAAGTGCTCGGATCCCTTTCTGAGTAAATTCTGCAGCCCATGCTGCGTTTGTTTCTTATTCTTCTTTGGGTTTTTCCTGTATAGTGTTCTTGTCCAGCCACGCTCCTTTAAACGTGCTGTTACTGTAGTCTGGACATGGTTGCAGATTCACAGTCATCACTTGATTCTCGCAAACGCCTTACTTCTTGTAGAGCATTCAGAATACTAGCATGGTCCATGGCTCGTCCGTCCTCTATAGTAGCTTTACCTACAAGCCGGTCAGCTGGCTTATTTCTTTGCACGACTTCGTGCTCTGGCACAGATATGAAACTAATATATATCAGCCCCGACTGAGTTAGGGACTCCAACCACTGTCTTCCGACCCAGCCCATCTCTACCTTCCTGAACACACTGACTGAGTCACAAACAAAGCATGCGCGGTCTTTATCTATCTTCACACTACAGTCCACATACTAATGTGTGACGGCACAGCTTCACACTACAGCCCACATACTAATGTGTGGCGGCACAGCTTCACACTACAGTCCACATACTAATGTGTGGCGACACAGCTTCACACTACAGCCCACATACTAATGTGTGGCGGCACAGCTTCACACTACAGTCCACATACTAATGTGTGGCGGCACAGCTTCACACTACAGTCCACATACTAATGTGTGGTGTCACAGCTTCACACTACAGCCCACATACTAATGTGTGGTGACACACCTTCACACTACAGTCCACATACAAATGTGTGGTGTCACAGCTTCACACTACAGCCCACACACTAATGTGTGGCGAGACAGCTTCACACTACAGCCCACACACTAATGTGTGGCGACACAGCTTCACACCACAGTCCACATACAAATGTGTGGTGTCACAGCTTCACACTACAGCCCACACACTAATGTGTGGCGAGACAGCTTCACACTACAGTCCACATACTAATGTGTGGCGACACAGCTTCACACCACAGTCCACATACAAATGTGTGGTGACACAGCTTCACACTACAGCCCACACACTAATGTGTGGCGACACAGCTTCACACTACAGTCCACCCACTAATGTGTGGCGACACGGCTTCACACTACAGTCCACATACTAATGTGTGGTGGCACAGCTTCACACTACAGCCCACATACTAATGTGTGGCGGCACAGCTTCACACTACAGTCCACATACTAATGTGTGGCGGCACAGCTTCACACTACAGCCGACACACTAATGTGTGGCGACACAGCTTAACACTACAGCTGACACACTAATGTGTGGTGACACACCTTAACACTACAGCTGACACACTAATGTGTGGTGACACACCTTAAGACTAAAGCTGACACACTAATGTGTGGTGACACACCTTAACACTACAGCTGACACACTAATGAGTGGTGACACACCTTCACACTACAGCCCACATACTAATATGTGGCGACATACCTTTAACTACAGCCCACAATAATGTGTGGCGACACAGCTTCCCACTACAGCCCACATACTAATGTGTGGCGACATACCTTTACACACCACACCCCACATACTAATGTGTGGCGACATACCTTAACACTACAGCCCACATATTAATGTGTGGTGACACACCTTAACGCTACAGCCCACATACTAATGTGCGGCCACATACCTTAACACTACAGCCCACATACTAATGTGTGGCGACACACCTTAACACTACAGCCCAAATACTAATGTGTGGCGACACACCTTAACACTACAGCCCATAAACTAATGTGTGGCGACACACCTCAACACTACAGCCCATAAACTAATGTGTGGCGACACAGCTTCACCCTACAGCCCACACACTTATGTGTGGCGACATACCTTTAACTACAGCCGACACTTTAATGTGTGGGACACAAAGTTTGGGAAGCTCTGATTTATTGTGCTGATTGTGGTCTAATGAATGAAGGAAGGTCCGCTAGTGTGTCAAAATTGTTGTAGCCACTAACAAAGATACTGTTTTATCATTTCGGGTCGTTTGCTAGTTTCTATGCGGGGCGGTTCGTGTGTGTGTGTGTCTGCGTGCGTGTAGCTGTCTGTCTGAAAAGCGCCACATTCTGATCTGTCTGTCTGTCCGTCCGTCTATCTCTATCTATCTTTATGTATGTATGTATGTATGTATGTATGTATGTATGTATGTATGTATGTATGTATGTATGTATGTATGTGTGTGTGTGTGTGTGTGTGTGTGTGTGTGTGTGTGTGTGTGTGTGTGTGTGTGTGTGTGTGTGTGTGTGTGTGTGTGTGTGTGTGTGTGTGTGTGTGTAAGTAAGTATGTATGTATGTATGTATGTATGTATGTATGTATGTATGTATGTATGTATGTATGTATGTATGTATGTATGTATGTATGTATGTATGTATGTATGTATGTATGTATGTATGTATGTATGTATGTATGTATGTATGTATGTATGTATGTATGTATGTATGTATGTATGTATGTATGTATGTATGTATGTATGTATGTATGTATGTATGTATGTATGTATGTATGTATGTATGTATGTATGTATGTATGTATGTATGTATGTATGTATGTATGTATGTATGTATGTATGTATGTATGTATGTATGTATGTATGTATCTGTCTGCCTGCCTATCTGTCTATCCTTCTGCCTAGCAGTCTGTCTCAGTCTATGTATCTATCCATCCATACACATACATGACGTAATATACACACAGGATAGTACCTATAGAAAAAGCTGTATGCGATGGCCAAGTACGCGGGTGCAGTCTATAGTTTCATCACACAAACACGCCTGTTACGTACAATCCACAAAGCCTGAGACAACACGTCACGCAGACCGAATATCCCTCGCTGCTTCAGCGACCACACCTTTGAAACCGCTAACTCAAAGGCCTGCCACGCACTGGGAGTCAGATCAATAGGACTCTACGTTCTTCTTTTCCTTGGTTCGTCCGTACGAGGGTGCTTGGCATGTGGCGTCGTGGTTGACAGCTACGTACGGTATCTGCCCCTTTTGAAACAACCCATCTGATTTCGGCATGTCCGTAATTAGCAGTAAGCGGGACATGAATGATATAGGTACTGAGGTGGATTCCAATGTATGAGCGATTCTTAGCATTTACATATTCAACTACACTTTACAATAAACTGCACTTACACTAAACAATTAAACACTAAACAATTAAACACTAAACAATTGAGCACTAAACAATTAAACACTAAACAATTAAACACTAAACAATTAAACACTAAACAATTAAACACTAAACAATTGAGCACTAAACAATTAAACACTAAACAATTAAACACTAAACAATTAAACACTAAACAATTAAACACTAAACAATTGAACACTAAACAATTGAACACTAAACAATTGAACACTAAACAATTGAGCACTAAACAATTAAACACTAAACAATTAAACACTAAACAATTAAACACTAAACAATTAAACACTAAACAATTAAACACTAAACAATTGAACACTAAACAATTGAACACTAAACAATTAAACACTAAACAATTGAACACTAAACAATTAAACACTAAACAATTAAACACTAAACAATTGAACACTAAACAATTGAACACTAAACAATTAAACACTAAACAATTAAACACTAAACAATTGAACACTAAACAATTGAACACTAAACAATTGAACACTAAACAATTGAACACTAAACAATTAAACACTAAACAATTGAACACTAAACAATTGAACACTAAACAATTAAACACTAAACAATTGAACACTAAACAATTAAACACTAAACAATTGAACACTAAACAATTAAAAAACAGTTGAACACTAAACAATTGAACACTAAACACTAAACAATTGAACACTAAACAATTAAACACTAAACAATTGAACACTAAACAGTTGAACACTAAACAATTGAACACTAAACAATTAAACACTAAACAATTAAACACTAAACAACACTTACAATCGAACACTAAACAACACTTACAATCGAACACTAAACAACACTTACAACTGAACACTTATAACACTTACAATTGAACACTAAACAACACTTACAATTGAACACTAAACAACACTTAAATTGTATTCAACACTAAACAACACATAAAATTTACATTAAACTTCACTTAAAATTTAAAACAACATTTACAATTTACTTTAAACATCACTAACAGTTTACATTAAACAGCACATACAATCTACATTACAAATCAATGCCTTCTACCCAATGGTATAGTTGTTTCAACCCTTTCTATTAAACAGGACAACGATGAGAAAACCTTGGACAGATTTTAAACAATTATCAAAATGTCCTGACAGACACTGACTGCCCACATCAGAACGAGACAATCTACATTCTTTGGTCATGTGATGAGAAGTAGACAATGAGAAGTAGACAATCTACATCCTTTGGTCATGTGATGAGAAGTAGACAATCTACATTGTGATGAGAAGGAGACAATCTACATTGTGATGAGAAGGAGACAACTGGGGTACATCACGGCAGTTGGAAAGCTGGAGGAGAAAAAAAAGCCAGAAATCAACCGAGAGACAGAGACCGCTAGAATGTTAGACACAAACTGGTTATCCTTACACACAATACTGCTAAATATGGGTCGGGCTTTGAATGTTTGTTGTCATTTTTCTTCTTGCGAACAATACAAATGTAACACACGAGCTTTGTGTCCCAGCCTTCAGTCTGTATGTATGTAACGGTGTATGTCTTATCTTTATTCAGTTGCATTGCTGATCGATGTGGGTGTGGTAAGTGGGTTAGGTAGGCAGTAGGATAGATAGATGGATAGGTAGGTAGACAGACAGACAAGACAGACATAAAGATGGGGCGACTGGGCCTACGCTTGAGCTCCCTCTCAATAAAAAAAAAATGTGTAAGTATGATTATGTCTAATGCGCTGCAGGCATTGTCGGGACGACTAGGTGGTCGAACCTTGTCAGTCTTTGCTACGAGAGTATGAGACGGCGGACCAGTTCTGAGGGCAGTTTGTTGTGTCTGACGACTTTCCTAACTTCATATGGTTTCTAAAACAGTCTCTGTGTATGTGGGGGGGGGGGGGGGAGGGAGGGCTACAAAATACCAGACACCCTCCAAGACAAGACCAGACTTGAGATACCAAGATACTAACAGCTGGGTGCTTCCTTACAACATTTTGCTTTAGTAGTTACATTCTAACTTTCCGTTACACTCTCATTTTCCGTTACATTCTAATGTTTCTTTTTATTTAAAAAAAAAAAATACTATTCTCAGTGGTATCCTATAAAGTATTTTTTTTTTTTTTTCATTTTTATTTTTAACTACAAAAAAATGCAAGTCTCATTTGTGGCCCGTCCCAGCTTCTCTCCTTAGAACATTATGAAAAACGTGAATATTTTTAAGTAATATTCTAATTTTTTTTTAAACTTGTATCAGTGCTACGCTAAAAAAATTTTTTTATTTACCAAGGAAAAAAAAAAATTTGTAGATATTTTTAGAAGAAAAAAATTGCAAAAGTCTCACTTGTGGCCCGTTCCAGCTTCTCTCCCAGAGAGTGACACAAACAAAATACGCCACTCTCTAGGAGAGAAGCTGGTGTGGAACCCCGCCTACCCGGCAATCAGTACGTTATATTTAACCATTTATTTATTTCACATTTTGTTACAATTAATCTTTATATCTAAATACAGAGAAATAACCAACCAAGTTCAGAAACAAACAACCGAAATCGACGTACTGACTACCTAAGCACAGGAAAGCAACACCCCGCGGTAAATACGCCATCCTGAATTCTAAAGCAAACGACGTAACCACTAAGCCACGCATGACACCGGACAATCGGTCCTGTTTGGGCTACTTGTCTTGTCCAGCTGTCTGACTGCACAGGGTGTGGGAGAGGAGAGGGAACAACTGAGCTGGGGTCCAGAAAAGTTAGCGGGCCATAAGCGATCAATGTTTGAAAGTTGTGTTTCATTGATTTTCGTAGTATTTACATTAAACAACACACATAATTTATATTAATCAGCACATTCAATTTACATTCAACATCACTTCTTCTTCTTCTTCGTCTTCTTCTTTACCTCTTTTACCGCTTCGGGTGTCGGGGGGGGGGGGGGGTTAAAAAAAGGACCCTTTTCCATGTATAAGGCATATAGGGCTAGATCTATATTTTTATAGACCAATCGGCACAAGATGGGTGATGTGGTCAGCATCACGCCGGCCGCCTGTACTTCCCGGGACTGCGGAAAAAAGTCAAGCTCCGCCAGGGAGCAAACCAACGACCATCTGATCCGCGGCGAGCGACTAGACGCTCCGCCACTGCTACTCCCCGAGGGGGATATCATAAGAGATAAAAGGTCCCGCTTCATTCTCCTCTGGCACTCTGGCTGCCTCGACCATAGAACCATCATGGTGCTGTAGAGTTTCTCTGATGTTATACTCCAGTCTCGTTCTTGGTCTACCTCTTGCTCTAAATCCTCTCCTCTTTTGGTATATGCCTTGTATGGTATAGCATCAGAAGGCATTGTCTCCAAGTGGGCAAACCATTTGATTTGCTGTCTGTAATTTAGATTTGGTTCTGCACCGACTGTATCTTGTATGACCTCATTCCTGATTGTATCTCTTCTGGTCACTCCTAGAGACTTTCTCAGACACCTCATTTCCATGGTTACTAATTTCTTTTATGTTTGGTTGTGACCACGTCTGGCAATTGTAGCATAGGGTGGAAATGAATATGCTTTGCATGTGATGTTTCTTTGTGCTGACTGGGATTGCCTTATGCTGTAACAAGGGTGCTAGCTGTCTCAATGTTTGTTATTTCTTCATCCAGTTTACCATCTTCAGTGAATATTGTTCCAAAATTTCTAAACTCAGATACCTGTTTAATATAAGTATTCTCGAATACTATGTTTAAACCCTGCTTCTTTCTTCCTATTCACATGACTTTTGTCTTTTCGTAGTTTAATTCTCACATTATTTGATTAACATTCTTCATTCATGGATGTGAGATGCTGTTGCAAATTTATGGTTGTATAGGCAATTAAGGTCTGGTCATCATCATCATCGTGTGCCCTGCCAACTGGCGTAGGCGCTTATACGTCTCCACAGATCACGATCCCTGGCTGACTGGAACAGCTCTCTTGATGATATCCCTCCATGCCATCGTTTCAACCCATCCATCATCAGATCTCTTGGTCTGCCTCTACCCCTTTTTTCTACTGATCTTTCCAGTTATCACAATGTTTTCCAATATCTCTTCTCATTATGTGGCCAAAGAACAGTGTTTATCTCATTCTTATTGTTGTATATGGAGATCTAATTTCATTAGCCTCTTTCAAGCTATCGTTGTTAGTTACTCTGGCCGTCCATGGTGTTCGTAACATTCGTCTCAGAAACCACATCTCTGCTGCTTCCAAATTCTTCTTAATTTGTTCAGTGATATTCCAAGATTCGGTGCCGTACAGCAGAACCAATTCTATGTTCATCAGCATAGAGTAATACGTCGATGTTACTATTGTTTTCCCTCCTGGACCTGGCATCCTTGCCTATACTGTCAGTGTAGGTGATAAACAGGAGCGGTGATAAGACACATCCCTGTCTTACTCCAGATGTTACTTTAAATGGTTTACATCTTCCCTGCATTTATTCTAATTACGCATCTACAATCGTTATATAAGCTTTTACAAACTTCAATGAGGTGTTCTGAAATCAGACGAATGCTAGGAATAAAGCCAGTCTTACAGGTCATCAGAGAACATCAAATAAAGTGGTTTGGACACCTAACAAGAATGCCCTGGTACTATCTGCCACAGCTGGCCACGCTAAAACGTTACAACGGGTATAGAGCGAGTGGAAGACCTCGGAAAATATAGAGGGATGGCATTAGGAACAGCCTTACAGAAATTACAGAAATGAACATCAGTCTTAATAGTGCTCTTGACAGAGCTCATCAACGTACATTACATCTCCCCCCGACACTTTGATGAGGTACAAGGTGGAAGAGAAGAAGAAGAAAAATTAGGTGTTGCACTTACTCCATATCGAACATTATTTACAACTTACATTAAACAGCACATACAATTTATATTACAAATCAATTCTATCTGCCCAATGACATAGTTTATAATTAACAGATGAAAGATGAGAACATCTTGGACAGATTTTGAAAAGTGGACAGATTTTGAAAAGTTATCAAAATGTCCTGAAAGAAACTGACTTACAAAGAGAACTGACAGCCCACATCAGAAGGAGACAATCTACATTCTTTGATCATGTCATAAGAAGGAGAAAACTGGAGTACATCGTGATGGTGGGATAGTTAAAGATAATAGCCAGAGATAAACCAAGAGAGAGAGAGAGAGAATACTGGACAGTTTGACATCATGGCATGGAAGATCATCTGTGTCAGAGTTGACTGAAAGTACGGGAGACATGACTACCAACACCACATGACATGGACAAAAGAAGATTTAGTAGACTGTTTGCTCCCTAGAAATGATGGTAAGGAGGGAAGACAAATTTCCAATCATCATGTCACACTTTCAGAACAACGAAATACTAGAAAGCAGTACCAACAGTGTTAGGTATTACTTCTCTCACTATGGGTTCTGGGACCCCATTCATTCAGGGATGGGGTGGGACAGACCCGCTATCCCTTATTTCATTTAGTACTGGTCAATGTAACTGTAACAGACTCAGGGATAATGCTTCAGAAAATGAAAAATTACATCCTACGCGTAGACTGTCTTTGCATCACTTGGTAAGACTCGGGTGGGAGTATATCATGGATTTTCAGTCCAGGACATTCGGGTATAAGGGGGAAACAGGCAGGCTGACGGACAGGCTGCTGCCGCTCTTATCGGTGAGGAACTACTTTACGGTAAAGCTGACATGGTGATGACTTTCTGGGATCAAATGGGCAGTGTAATAGAAAAGTCAGAAAATGCATACGTTAAAAGAGTAATTCAACACACACCTTGTTCAACTACACCAGGAACCTACAATGAACGATAAACACCCGGTGACACAAAAAAGAATCACTCGAGCACCAGTCCCAGAAAGCCTGTTCAACTGTTAGGTTATATTAGAACACCCAACAACAGCCGGGGTGGAGCTGTCAAATAACAGAAAATTGCATACCACATTGGAACGGGATGATAGTGTAATTGAACTCATCAGCTTACCAAATAATCAAACCAAGCCCTGACAAAATCAAGGTTGCAGCAATAAAGCCTTCAAGACCATTCAACATCAAACTCACAATGATAAAATGTGTCACACACAAGTGACAAATCTGTTCAAGTGCTGAAGTTCCACACACACACAAGTGACAAATCTGTTCAAGTGCTGAAGTTCCACACACACAAGTGACAAATCTGTTCAAGTGCTGAAGTTCCACACACACAAGTGACAAATCTGTTCAAGTGCTGAAGTTCCACACACACAAGTGACAAATCTGTTCAAGTGCTGAAGTTCCACACACACAAGTGACAAATCTGTTCAAGTGCTGAAGTTCCACACACACACAAGTGACAAATCTGTTCAAGTGCTGAAGTTCCACACACACAAGTGACAAATCTGTTCAAGTGCTGAAGTTCCACACACACAAGTGACAAATCTGTTCAAGTGCTGAAGTTCCACACACACACAAGTGACAAATCTGTTCAAGTGCTAAAGTTCCACACACACAAGTGACAAATCTGTTCAAGTGCTGAAGTTCCACACACACAAGTGACAAATCTGTTCAAGTGCTGAAGTTCACACACACACAAGTGACAAATCTGTTCAAGTGCTGAAGTTCCACACACACACAAGTGACAAATCTGTTCAAGTGCTGAAGTTCCACACACACACAAGTGACAAATATGTTCAAGTGCTGAAGTTCCACACACACAAGTGACAAATTTGTTCAAGTGCTGAAGTTCCACACACACACAAGTGACAAATCTGTTCAAGTGCTGAAGTTCCACACACACAAGTGACAAATCTGTTCAAGTGCTGAAGTTCCACACACACAAGTGACAAATCTGTTCAAGTGCTGAAGTTCCACACACACACAAGTGACAAATCTGTTCAAGTGCTGAAGTTCCACACACACACAAGTGACAAATCTGTTCAAGTGCTGAAGTTCCACACACACAAGTGACAAATCTGTTCAAGTGCTGAAGTTCCACACACACAAGTGACAAATCTGTTCAAGTGCTGAAGTTCCACACACACAAGTGACAAATCTGTTCAAGTGCTGAAGTTCCACACACACAAGTGACAAATCTGTTCAAGTGCTGAAGTTCCCACACACACAAGTGACAAATCTGTTCAAGTGCTGAAGTTCCACACACACAAGTGACAAATCTGTTCAAGTGCTGAAGTTCCACACACACAAGTGACAAATCTGTTCAAGTGCTGAAGTTCCACACACACAAGTGACAAATCTGTTCAAGTGCTGAAGTTCCACACACACAAGTGACAAATCTGTTCAAGTGCTGAAGTTCCACACACACAAGTGACAAATCTGTTCAAGTGCTGAAGTTCCACACACACAAGTGACAAATCTGTTCAAGTGCTGAAGTTCCACACACACACAAGTGACAAAATCTGTTCAAGTGCTGAAGTTCCCACACACACAAGTGACAAATCTGTTCAAGTGCTGAAGTTTCCACACACACAAGTGACAAATCTGTTCAAGTGCTGAAGTTCCACACACACAAGTGACAAATCTGTTCAAGTGCTGAAGTTCCACACACACAAGTGACAAATCTGTTCAAGTGCTGAAGTTCCACACACACAAGTGACAAATCTGTTCAAGTGCTGAAGTCCCACACACACAAGTGACAAATCTGTTCAAGTACTGAAGTTTCACACACACAAGTGACAAATCTGTTCAAGTGCTGAAGTTCCACACACACAAGTGACAAATCTGTTCAAGTCCTGAAGTTTCACACACACAAGTGACAAATCTGTTCAAGTGCTGAAGTTTTCACACACACACAAGTGACAAATCTGTTCAAGTGCTGAAGTTCCACACACACAAGTGACAAATCTGTTCAAGTGCTGAAGTTCCACACACACAAGTGACAAATCTGTTTCAAGTGCTGAAGTTTCCACACACACAAGTGACAAATCTGTTCAAGTGCTGAAGTTCCACACACACAAGTGACAAATCTGTTCAAGTGCTGAAGTTCCACACACACAAGTGACAAATCTGTTCAAGTGCTGAAGTTCCACACACACAAGTGACAAATCTGTTCAAGTGCTGAAGTTCCACACACACAAGTGACAAATCACAAGTGTGAAGTTCCACACACACAAGTGACAAATCTGTTCAAGTGCTGAAGTCCCACACACACAAGTGACAAATCTGTTCAAGTGCTGAAGTTCCACACACACAAGTGACAAATCTGTTCAAGTGCTGAAGTTCCACACACACAAGTGATAAATCTGTTCAAGTGCTGAAGTTCCGGAATGGCCAAAATATCCACACACACACACTGAAACAAAAAAGATGCATGTCCTGGGGAAGTAAAGACGATCGGCGTTATGCTAACCACATTACCCACCTAGTGCTGATTGGTCTGTAAAAATTTCTGTCAGGGTTGTTATCACAGCACTCCGGACTGATCCACAGGTGCTCAGGACAGATCTTTAGGTGTTCCACAAGCGTAAAACGACTGATGACGCCTGTTTTGTGTTGGTTAATGAAACATCTTGTCCTCTTAGTGAAATGTTAATTTCTTGCAGCTTCAGGCTGCACCCCCCATATCTATCAGTCTAGACATGGATATGGAGTCATGTCCTTTGACATGCTCCTCGGTAAGGTAAGTGCAGAGCATGGCATTGATAGCTCCACTTCTGTCCAGTACTGAACCAGCCATAGCAACTGCAGTGTCAGCCAGATAGTCTGCACGCTCGTTCCCTTGCACACCCGCATCACCTGGCACAAAGATGAAGTTTAGGGCAGCTATTAGTGAAGTGCTTAGTGTTTCGATCCATTTTTGCCTGATAAAGGAATAAAACCTGTAGACATTCATCAGCGAAGGGATAAAACCTGTAGACATTCATCAGCGAAGGGATAAAACCTGTAGACATTCATCAGCGAAGGGATAAAGCCTGTAGACATTCATCAGCGAAGGAGTCAAACCTGTAGACATTCATCAGCGAAGGGGTCAAGTCTGTAGACATTCATCAGCGAAGGGGTCAAACCTGTAGACATTCATCAGCGAAGGGGTCAAACCTGTAGACATTCATCAGCGAAGGGGCCAAACCTGTAGACATTCATCAGCGAAGGGGTCAAGCCTGTAGACATTCATCAGCGAAGGGGTCAAACCTGTAGACATTCATCAGCGAAGGAAAGTCCAGTGTGGTGATACATGCCTGTCAGTCCAACAAGTGTTAGAGTGTTGCAGGAAGTCTCTATCAAACTTGTAAGATTTGCATGTAAAGCTTTCTTGTATTTCTCACAAATGACACAGCGGGCAGAAGTCCCGGAATGACACATGAACAAGAAAGAATGTTGATTGCTGAATTAGGAATCAACATCACAGTAGTAGGGACACTCCCATAAGCGCTCTGTCCCCATCTTCAGCAGTAAGTGAAGAGTTCTAATTCACATGGACTTGGACTTCTAGTAATTCCCCCTGGTCTCTGGGTAGTGAAATCGGACGCCTGTGTACATTGTTGTGCACGTACAAACTCCCCTGGCAGTTGAAAATCTAAAAGAGGAGCCTTACACCACTGCCTGGGCAAAATTTTGAGTTAAAATCTACCATAAGTATTTCAGGATCCTCGCCGCTGCTACAGAGCCTGTACACTGGGCTGAGCTTCTTCGGACTCAGACTAGAGTTAGATGAAGAACGGAGCACTTATGAGTTACTACCTGTGTGCCATGATTGATCCGTTGTTCAACCTCGAACCTCAAATTTTCGATTCCGATAGCACCAGTGCTGTCTGATTGTATATCGATCTTACCTTTTCCTTGAGTGTTCAGAGTCAGCCAGATCCTCTGGTAACTCCTCGCAACACCATTCTCCTCAGACCATAATGATATATTTGTGCCTCCGCACTGTTCACTCACTCCCAAAGGGCCCTTGCAATGAATGTCTAGCTTGTAACAAGAAACAAACTGGCTTAGATGGACAACCTCCTATTTTGAGATTATTGAACAAGTGGCAAAAAGTGCAGGCAGTAACTGACTTTTTTTTATATTTGAGTGAACACCTCAACTAATCTGGCCTGGGTAAGTCAATTAACGTCAATACCAAGTCAATAAAGCTGTCTGATTATTATAACGCCTGTATTTTTAGTCTAATAAATAATTTCCTTGTAACTGTGAATAGTGTCAGACCCCCCCCCCCTTTTTTTTTCCTCAAATAAATATTGATAAAAGAATCTGACTGCACAAATCAGAGCAGGATAATCCAAATTCTTCGACATGTCAACAGAAAAGCTGGAGGGAAGAAGAGGCAGAGGCAGACCAAGGGAGAAAATAATGGACAGTTTGACATCACTGCAACATGACATCATTACAACAGAACATCTGAGTACCATGGCAACATGACATCATGGCAACAAACATCAGAGTAACATGCCATTACAGCATCATGACAAAATGACAAAATGGCAACAGACATTAAGGTAATGTGACATTATGGCATTATGACACCATGGCAATGTGACATCATGACAAATAGACATCAAGGCAATGTGACACATCTGCAACAGACATCGAGGTAACATAATAATTATGGCATCATGTCAAGACATCAAGGCAACATGACATCAGGGCAAGAGACATCAAGGCAACAGACATGTGGACACATCAGGCAACATGACATCAGGGCAAGAGTAATCAATAAACATGACATCAGGGCAAGAGACATCAAGGCAACATGACATCAGGGCAAGAGACATCAAGGCAACATGACATCAGGGCAAGAGACATCAAGGCAACATGACATCAGGGCAAGAGACATCAAGGCAACATGACATCAGGGCAAGAGACATCAAGGCAGTAGGACCATTTCACTAATCACCTCATGAATCAACTCTCTCAGCATATGTCACCACATTCCTATAACTGGTCCAAACTGGCAACATCTAGCCAGGGCTTGATGTTCAACTAACTCCCCTTAAGTTTATTCGATTTTCTGAACATGAAGACGGATAAGTAATCCGGACACAGTGCAAGCAACTCAATAACAGCATCAATATATCGCCAAGTTAATCCCTTCACATGATTAGCAATGCAAATATGTACAGGTAAATAAGCAGTGAAAAGGAAGATTTGGTAGGACAAGCTGATATAAGTAGGTTGAGTGTTTTATGCTCCATCAGAGAACAAAGCATGAAAGAAGACAATAGGTATGGCTCTGATTTTTTAAAATCCTCGTTATGCCCCATGTGGGTTTTGGGGCCCCGATATGGAAGAGGGAGAAAATAAACAGGACCCCCCCCCCCCTCCTCCCCCCACACACCAACCTAAAATAAAAAAAAGAGTAAAAACATAACGTAAAAGGCGAATAATTAAGAGTTTGCGGAAATTGGATGCGCGGGGCTGAAAAGCGCAGATATCGCAGTCTAGCTGTAAACATAGCATGACAGTCAATCTTACTAGACATCTTCTTCGCGTTCACTGCCCGTAAACTCCATCGTTTCCACCTCTTGTTCTAGACCCTGAGTGTTTCATGCATATCCGTTTAACAGATTTGACCTAACTGTACCCAGATTGTTGGTTCTTGCCTCTCAGGCAGATAAACTCCGACTTCAAAGTAAACCCCCACCCCAATTAGTCGACTCTTATGACATGCATGTTGGGAAGACAGTGGGTCTGTTTTTGTCTTCCCCACAATGGGGTCCCGGAACCCACACTGGGACGTTTTTTAGACTGAACGCAAAAGAATAATTATTGTTATTACAGCATCCATCCATTCCTTATCATCATCATGTACCATCTTGATAATTGTGGGCAGTCCATCACAGCCAGGTTTAGACTCGACGAAGCCCTAAGCTAAACAAAGCCCTGAGGCCCCACCATTTTACATTACACTAATCTTAGAAAACTTGTAAATATATATCCCTTTACAAAATATAATAAGTAAAGTAAAGGACCCTCTTCCATGCCTTTAGGCGTATAGGGCTAGACCGATCGGCACAAGATGGGTGATGTGGTCAGCATCACACCAGCTGTCTTCACTTCCCGGATTGCACCCGGTACCCACTCATGACAATAACCAGTGGCAGCCAAACGTGCACTGGATTGCAAATTATTCCTCCCCACGGCGCTTAATGGAAGAAGTGGTTTATGATGATGATGACCCACTCACGGCTGGGTCGACCAGGGAGCCAAGGTCATTTTTGAAATAAGTCATGCTCTACCAGGGAGCAAACCCGCAGCGCCCTAAACTAAGTAAAAGTATGACTATTCGAGCGTAAAAGATAACCCACAAAAAAAAAAAAAACTTGTGTATCTTCGAAATATTTTGCGGCGCCCATGTGAAGAGGTTGCAGTTTTCCAGGACGCCACAGCGCACAGTTTGGGAATCACTGCTATAACTTTTAAGAGAAAAACTTTTTTTTTTAAATTCCTAAATGCAAAATCATTAATTATGACATCAAAATATATGCTTCCTAACACTTCTCTGTCTACATGCATGATGGTAAATATAAAAAAAAAATTATGAGACACAGCTGATCTCAATTCATATATGGATGCCCCTGCAGACTGTAAAGCCCTAAATTTTAGCTTAGACCTAAATCTGGCACTGGCAGTCATGGTTAGCCATCTCACATAGTCAGTGAAGCATCAGGTCCATTCCGTATTCCAGTCCTGATAGCTAAACCATTAAAATGTTTATCTCTTTGTCATCATCATAAATTGTCGGCTTTCACCAATTTATTTCTTCTCATAACATATGCCATTGATTCCCAAACTGTGCGCCCACAAGTTTTTTATTTCTTATTTTATTTCTGACATACGAATAGTCATACTTTTACTTAGGTTAGAGTGCTGCGGAAACATTTTTTATTTTATTTCTTACATACGAATAGTCATACTTTTACTTAGGTTAGAGTGCTGCGGAAACATTTTTTATTTTATTTCTTACATACGAATAGTCATACTTTTACTTAGGAAAAATTTTTTATTTTATTTATTACATAGAGTGCTTAGGTTAGAGTGCTGCGGAAACATTTCTTATTTTATTTCTTACATACGAATAGTCATACTTTTACTTAGGTTAGAGTGCTGCGGAAACATTTCTTATTTTATTTCTTACATACGAATAGTCATACTTTTTATTTCTTTACGAATAGTCATACTTTTACTTAGGTTAGAGTGCTGCGGAAAAATTTTTTATTTTATTTCTTACACACGAATAGTCATACTTTTACTTAGGTTAGAGTTCTGCGGAAACATTTTTTATTTAAAAAAGACGCCGGGACTAAGAAATGTTTGGGAAACACTGACGTATGCAAAATAATTTTGATTCTTTTTTTCTCCTCATGACATATCCAATCAATTCTGACCGACTATATCTATTTTAAATTTTAAAAAATCTCCCTAATAAATACAGCACACCAACCATGTATTATAATCGGCAACAAAGAGATTTTTTTTTTTATGTCACAGGTTTGTAATATTTAGACACGCAATAGTGAACAACGCAATGCAAAGATTAAACAGCATTAAAAGTCTATGGTTAAGCACCAGCAAGGAGATCAAAATTATAATTTTGAGATCATGCATCTTCCCTGTAGCAACATACGGATGTGAGTCGTGGACTATCTCCCAGTCCTTAAGAAAAAGAAAAGGGGCTTTTGAGATGAAATGCTAAAGAAAGATTCTCAGAATATCCTGGACAAACAAGAGGAGAAATACTGACATCTTGAAAGATCTGAACATCAAGGAAGATTGGCTAATAAACAAAATCCTGTCTCGGAAGCTGAAATATTTTGGTCATATCAAGCGCCACGACGGATTGGAAAAAATAATAGCAGAAGGCATGGTACCAGGAAGGAGGGGCAGGGACCTACTAGTACGAAGATTGGCACAGGATATAAAGTGACTCCTTGAGTATGAAAGTACATGAGGCTGGAAAGCTGGCGAGAGACCGAGTTTCTTTCAGGCAGACCAAGATGAGAGCTACGTTCTGCAAAGGATCTGCTAAATGATGATGAGTAAACAATTGACTGCACAAAATAAAGTCAGAAAAAGCCTCGCTTCAGCAATGCAGAGGTTGAATAGCATGAAAATCCTTGACCACAACTGCCTGGTCATGTATCAATTTATTACACAGTGGTGCGTATCCAGCCAATCTGCCTGTTCATTACCAACCACGCTGGCATTGCTTTGGAGAAAAGATCCAAAGTCTTCCCCTGTCTTCACCATTTTCAGCATGCTTTCAGAGTTTTTTACGATTACGACATTTGTATGCATCTTGTTCTCTAGCCACCGAAGAGCTGCAGTTACCACCTCCACCTCCATTCTAATGCTAGATGTTGTGGTGTCATATGCTAGGCTGTCTTGAACTAAAGATTTTCCATTGGCTTTCGCTACGAACCCCCTGGCACTTCTCTTTCCTCTCAACAATGAACCATCTGTATAGATAATCAATGAAAGATCTAACAGAATAGCTTCTGCAATGACTGGTGGAGGAAGGAGTATGGACACAGTAGACATCCTGAAAGCTCTCCATGTGGGTTCCGGGAAACACAGTGTGGGGAAAACAAGAACAGACCCACTGCCTTCCTAACAATCATGTTGTAAGAGTTGACAATGGGAATTTTCTTTGAAATCGGGGTGGACCTGCCTGAGAGGCAAGGATCCAACAGTCTGCATACAAATAAGTCAGATCTGTAAAAAGGATGTGCACACAACACTCAGGTTCTGGAACACGTCTAAAGTCCAGAGGCGATGAACAACTAGACCTTTCCGCCAAAGTTTACAGTACTGAAAGCGCTGCCTTGCAGAGATTATGAGACAAACTTGCCAGCTGGCAGGGCACATGATGATGGTGGGTATCTTGAGCATAGAGATACTGAGATGGCTGCTGTATCAGGGGATGGAGCACGAATGGATGGGACCAAGTGATGTCGATACGAATCAGAAGTAACATCTAAGCTGTTGCTGAATCTGTCAAATCTCTCCCTTCTTTCAAAGTCAAGGTGAATCTGCCTGAGAGGCTATGAACCAACAGTCTGCATACAATTAAGCCACATCTGTGAAATGCTTGGAAAAACTCAAGCTCTGGATCAAGATCAAAGTCCAGGAGTGTCTGTGTGAATTTGAACTTTCTGCCAGAGAGCTAACAGTTGAAGAAAAAGAATCCCCCCCCCCCGAACTCTCGACTCTGTATGTGGGTGGTTTAGGATGGACAAAAAAGGGTGGGGTGATCACGAGGATGTAAGGCCAAAGGTCTTGTGTCCTCATCACAAACTGTGTGTGCTGGGATTTTGTTTGTCTACTATATAACAAGAGACATTTGCATCCCCTACTAAGGATCAGACCTGAAACTCCCACATGAGTACTCTTCACTCTAAACACTCAGCCAGCCACTCCTCCCCTCTCTCTTTCTGTCTGTGGGTGTGCATTGGCAAGTTTGTCCTCAGCAAACTAGAGAAGCACCACACACAAAAAACTCACACATGACAAACAAGTACACTAACCTCATTCAAAGACACCAGAGTCTCTAGGGATCTGTCCAGACCTGGAGTAACCCCCAAAGTACATTCATCTTCGTATCCTTTGTTCCCACAAACCCACAAGGTGGTGCCGGCCAGTCGAACTCCTCAACTGTGTCGCTCAAGAAGCCAGTCCACAGAGTCATGCACTCACCCAACCATGATGAAACCAGCACAAACCATCTGGTGTATCCACTGGGGGAAAAAAATCATTTAAAACCAAGAAGTCATTAAAAAAATCAGTTGGGATGTTGTGTTGTGGTTTACATCTGCCCCTCCCCCCTCCTTTACAATCATCATCATCAGTTCTCGTTATGCCTAGTGGCACATGAGGCTTCAGAGAGGACTTTCCATGCTTTCCTGTCCTGTGCAATCTTCAGTGCAGTTTTCCATGTCAAAGATGCCGCACTCAGGTCACTTTCCATCGTTTGTCTCCATGTTGTTTTTGGGCGCCCCTGTTTTCTCTTTCCCTCTGGTGTCCATGTGAGAGCTGTTTTGGCGGGTATATCAGGATTCATTCTCATAATGTGGCCAAGCCATTTCCATCTTCTCTTGGTAATCATACTGTCTAAAGTTTCTTGGTTTGTGACTTGAAGTAGTTTAGTGTTTGAGATTGTATCTGGCCAGAACATTTTGATAATTCTATGAAGACATGTGTGGTGGAAGGTGGACAGCTTGTGTGCATCCTTTTTGGTCATACTCCAGCATTCCGCTCCATAGAGAAGAACTGGCAAAATGATGCTCTTGTAGAGTCAGAGTTTTGTTCCTCTGCAGTAATTGTTGGATTTCCAGATTTGCCTCATCCTTCCAAAAGCAGCTCTAGCTTTGTTCAGACGTGACTGTATGTCCTCTTCAGTCCCTCCCGGCAGGGACACCACACTGCCAAAATATGTGAAATGTTCTACATTTTCAAGAGTTTGGTTATTTATGGTCACTAGTTGTTGGTTTGGACTGCTTGTCATGATCTTAGTTTTCTTTGTATTTATTCTCAGTCCCACCATTTCTGCTGTGCTGTGTAGTCTGTTACTTTTTTTCTTGTATATGTTCATGTTTATGTGATAGCAGTGCTATATCATCTGCAAAATCAAGGTCCTCAAGCATGGTGAATGGAGTCCATTGTATGCCTCTTAATGTCCTGTCTACTGTGTTCTTTAGTATCCAATCAATCACAAGGTTGAAGAGCAGAGATAACATAACACATCCCTGTCTTACATCTGTCTTTACTGGGAAAGATGTAATTTTTTATACTGCAGGAAAAGTCTTTATAGAAGAAAGCAATTATGTTGACAATTTTTTCTGGAATTCCATAGACTGTCTCTATGGACGATGTCAAAAGCTTTCTCAAAGTCCACAAAATTTATATATATATACTTCTCTGCCATTCATTGCATTGTTCTAAAATATTACGTTTTTTTTTTTTACACTTTTTAGTCTTTTTTTTTTTTTGTTAGTTTTTTTTTTTATTGTCTCTTCTTTTTTTTTTCTTTTTTTTTTCGTTCCTCTTCTTTTTTTTTCTTTTCTTTTTTTCTTTTGCATTTTTATTTTCTTTTTCTTTTTTTATTATTATTTTTTTCTTATTTTTTTTTTTTTGTTAATTTTCTTTTTATGTCGAAATTGCTTTGACTGACTTTCTACACCACCAGGACATCACACAGGCGATAAACACCCGATGACACAAAGTACCACCATGCGGATGAGGATCGCCATGGAGAGGTCCCAGAAACCGCGTTCAGACAATCGGCCATATTTGTGGCCTGCCTATATTGCGGCCCAAGGCAAAACCCAGGGTGGAGCTTCAAATAAAATATTACGTATGGCGAAGATGTGTTCAGTTGTTCCTCTGCCCTTTCTGAATCCTGCTTGTTCTACTCGTAGGCATTTATCTACTCCTTTTTAAAGCCGCATTATGATGATTTAAAAAAATATTTTGCTTGGTACTGAGAGTAGAGTAATTCCCCTCCAATTATTGCAGTCTGTTACAATGGAGACAATTCCCCTACAATGGAGCCCTGAATTTTGCACCGAAAACGTCAACCTATATATATAGCTATCAAACATTTAGATTTATGGTCAATTCTTAAAAAATTAAAGGGAAAGAACTCATAAAAGTTCTGTTGTCGCTATAAAGCCCATAGTCATCTCCCTTATCATTAATAATAATAATAATTAATAATAATAATAATAATAATCTTAGCGGTCCTCCTCCTCCCCCGCCCTTCTATCCCCCAATGGAGCATATACCCTCAACCAACTCACGCCAAGTCGTTCTATCCTTGGGCTTTACATGGAGCTCTCCCCATGTCCTCCCCATCTTTCTAACTTCATTCTCCAGCTCTCTCCATGTGTTTTTTGGCTTTCCTTTATTCCTATGCCCCCTGTGGTTCCAATGCAAAGACATTCCAGTTATGCTGTTCTGTTTTCTCAGTGCGTCTTTTCCTCGCCTCTTGGTCCACTGGAGCCTGTTTAGTTCTCTCCCAAAGCTCTACATGAGTTAATTCCCTATATTCTGCGCAGGCACCAGTTAATCAATATCTGTAATTTATTAGTAATTACCTTAGTTGTTCTCCATGTTTCCGCCCCATACAAAAGTACTGATTTGACAGAATTACAAATTTTTAGTTTAGTATTTCTTTTAATTTCCTTTTACCTCCACAAATTCCCTAGTGCTATGAAAGCTCCTCTTGCCTTTTGTATTCTTATTTTAATATTTCTATCAGTTTCTCCATCTTTATCTACCTTACTGCCCAAACAGGTGTATGACTCCACATCTTGGAGTGGAGTGCCATTAAGAGAACCACATTACTATTTGCCTGATTTATTCTCATTATCTTTGTCTTTCGCTTAAAGATTTTCAAACCAAGCTGCTGTGACCTCGCATCAAGGATATTTAATTTATCTTGCATCTGATTCCGTGAATGGGACAGAATAGAAATATCATCAGCGAAGTCCAGATCATCAAGCTGTTTTGTAGGGGTCCACTGAATTCCATTCTTGGTGTTAGCAGTTACTGTTTTCATAATCCAGTCTATAGCCAGTAAAAATAAGAGAGGCGACAAAAGACATCCATGTCGCACACCTGTTTTTATTTCAAATGTATCCGTTAGCTTTCCCTCATAAAGAACTCGACATTTCATGTCTTTATATGTTGCCTTTACTAAGTTAATAACTTTCTGTGGGATTCTATAGTGCTTCATCAATTTCCAGACAGATTCCCTATCAATGTTGTCAAATGCTTTTAAATAGTCTATAAATCCAATGTAAAGTGGTGAGTTCAGTTCCATGCTTTGCTCTATTATAATAAGTAATGTGATTATCTTGTCAGTACAGGATCTGTTTGACCGAAAACCTGCCTGTTCATCTCTTAGCTTTTTTTTATCAGTAGCATCTTTTAATCTTTCCAAAATAATTCTACTGAATATTTTTCCAGGAACTGACAGCAACATAATTCCTCTATAGTTTTCACACTCCTGTAGATGACCTTTTTTGGGCAGTTGCACACGATATCCTACTCTCCTGTCTGCTGGTATTTCTTCGGTCTCCCAGACTTTACTGAATAATCTATGTAGCAATTCTGTTGATGTGTTTATGTTGGCCCTAATGGCTTCAGCTGGGATACCATCTGGGCCTGCCGCCTTTCCTTCCTTGAGAAGATTGATAGCTTTTCTAACTTCCTCTTTAGATGGTATCTCACAGATGATATCCAGTTCCATATCTAAAGGCAGGATATCTGGGGGAAACCTCTGGGCCTGGTCTATTTAGAAACATTTCAAATCTGAGGAACCTCTGGACCTGGTCTATTTAGAAACATTTCAAATCTGAGGGAACCTCTGGACCTGGTCTATTTATAAAAATTTCAAAATATTAAACCCATCTGTCCATTTGATCTTTAGTGTTAGTAAGTACTTTTCCTTGACTATTTTTGATTGATCCAGTTGGCTGACTTTATTTACCTACTAATTTTCTTGTGTTACTGTAAAAGTTCTCTGAGGTTTCCTTTTGCTGCTGCTGTCTCCGCTTCTTGTGCTAAATCATTTAGATATTTCACTTTATCTGCCCTTATACACCTTCTAACTTCCGTATTGGCTTCTGTGTATTTATCCTGAGCTCTAGCTTTAGCAGCTCTAGTGTTGCTATTGTTTAAGTCTGCCTATTTACTTTTCCTTTCTTCAATCAATTTAATAATTTCTGGTGTTATCCACGCTTTATGCTTCCATTCTTTCTTGCCAAGAACTTCTACACAAGATTCCTTCCAGATTCCTTTGATCTGATTGCAGCAGACTTCTGTGCTGACATCTTCAGCTAACTACTGCAACACCTGGTACTTATTAGAGACTGTAACTGAAATCTTAGCGTTCACAGGCTGTAAACTCCAACGGAAAGTTCTGGTTATTCGTCCACTTCTGGACTTTGGTCTTTTCAGGATTTAAAGAGCGTTGCGTGTATATCCACTTTATAGATATGGTTTATTTACATGCAGACTGTTGGTTCCTCAGCTCTTAGTCAAAGATACTCTGGCTTTGAAAAAAAACCATCTAATCTGTCGCCTTTTACAGCATGCTTGTTAGGGGGCAGTAGGTCTATTCTACCCCCCCCCCCCACCCCAACATGGGATCCCGGAACCCACACAGGAAATGATCAGTCATGTTATCAGGTGGTCCCTGAGATGGTCCTGAGGCTCTACTGAGAGAACAGACTCACTGTCTCCACAACAAGCATGTTGTAAGAGTCAACTAACTGGGGGCTTCCTTAGAAATTGGAATGCAACTGCCTAAGAAGCAAGGAACCAACAATATGCAAACAAACTAGCCAGATATATAAAACGGATGTGCATGCAACACGCAGGTGCTGTAACAAGACTAAAGTCCAGAGGTGGAGGAACAATCAGAAAGAGTTTAAAGCCCGTGAACAGAAAAGAAGAAAAAGAAGACGTGGTATAATCTGGACAATTTTGCAGATACAGCCTCTCTCAGTTCCTAAAACTGTCTTCATGTACACTAGTTGTAAGGTTAGGTTTTAGTTAGTCTCCCCAAATGAAGTAGGTCACGTTTTATTCACAAGTTTGTTGGGCTGGTCTACTTTCCTGCAGGTTATGTGTGCTGCTCTGTTTTTGTTCTGGGTTGTCTTGCATTTACGTTTTCATTCCAAGAAAGAGAATGCCTGTTACATGGGTTGCAGCACTCTCTAGGGGGGTTGTGTTAGACCCAGTTTGCCCATGTTTTTGTAGTGTTAAAAGCGCTGGCGTGCTGAAATATGTGCCTTTGTTAGTCTGCCATTAGGAATGACATTATTTAATTCATGGGCCCTGGTTAGTCTGTCAAGGAAATGTCTTATGGTATAAATGCTAATTGTTCCAATATCATACTGATTATACACATGCTATTCTCTTCCTCTCTGCCAAATCCACACCTAATTTCTCATCCACACACTCCTACATATCTTATTTCACCTACCCTAAATAAAGAGAAGTTTTTGGAACCAAGGCTAAATCAATGAGAGCAAATAAGTTGGCTCAAGAGAGAGTCTGGTAGGAGAGTCACACCATGGAAAAGACTGGACCCACCGAACAGCCTAAGTGGGTATCTTTTGTAGACAACAGAGAGGCAGACGATAAAGGGAGTTCAGTGGAAGAAAATAACAAGGCAGACAAAGAAAACAGTGGAGAGGTAATATACAGGCAGGCTAGACAACACTTTGCAGCCACAGACTGGAGAGAGAAAGCCAAACACAAAGATGCAGGTGATATCTGCAGCAATGAATCCTAAGGGCTTGAAATGCTGAAGAAGAAGAAGAAGAAGAAGAAGAAGAAGAAGAAGAAGAAGAAGAAGAAGAAGAAGAAGAAGAAGAAGAAGAAGAAGAAGAAGAAGAAGAGCAGAAGGAAAAAGAAGCAGAGGAAGAGGAGGAGGAAGAAGAAGAAGCAGAGGAAAAGGAGGAGGAGAAAGAAGAAGACAAGTCTATAAAACTGTGGGTTAGTATTTTATGCCTGATGCATTACTCATTAAAAAGGGGCCTTCACTCACACGACACAATACATACTGTGAGACACGCCCTTCTCTAATTGGTCCTGACAACTGAATCATGGCACATTTTGGCTGAGTCCCCTCGAAAATAGGTTTCTGCAAGCGTTTCCATGTTGCATTTTGTGACATTATAATATGCTTACAAACTTCTGTGTTTTGATTGTATTCGTATTACAAATCGACAAGCGGATATTGTAAAGTGGACATACAAGCTGTTAGATTACAGCAATTTGAATTGTAATTCTAGGGAGACAGTCGTGTTGTGATGTGTGTGCCAGTGTCACTGTTTCTAGTCAGTAGTTCGGATTTTTGGGAACTGGCTGTTTATTACTTTTCTACTTTAAATGTAGAAATCTTACTTTTACGGATAATACAAACAGGTAATTTAGAAGCCATATCTGGAAAATATCGACAGTTGTCAGGTGCAAACTATCTTGTGTTTGAAGAAAACTATTGCTTTCATATTGACTGTGCATAAATGGTGCAACCACACTGTGCATAAATTGTGTCAAGATATTTCGGAGCTCTGGGTAAGAGGATGAAAATAATATTTAATTTACTAACTAAACTCTCACAGCAAGTCACTCTTTGCCTCTTTACTAATTGTTGACTAACAGTATAATTATATGTTGTAGCAGTACACTAATAATATTAATCCTTAACCATTTGACTTATGCTTCGCGAACACTGGCTGTAAACTCTTGTGGAAACTTCTGGTAGTTCATCCACTTCTTTTGCATATTTGCAGTTGTACGGTCTGTGTTAATTTTTGTAAACTGGCTTTTGCTTTGCTTCACGAACACTGGCTGTAAACTCTTGCGAAAACTTCTGGTAGTTCATCCACTTCTTTTGCATATTTGCAGTTGTACGGTCTGTGTTAATTTTTGTAAACTGGCTTTTGCTTTGCTTCACGAACACTGGCTGTAAACTTTTGCGGAAACTTCTGGTTGTTCATCCACTTCCTATGCATATTTGTTACCAAAAAATTCGCAATGATAAGGAATTGATTTCATCCAACAAGATGAAACTGAAAAAATTTGTTTGTGCTGTTTGTACCTTGAGGATACATATTTAGTAGTGCTAAAAGTACTGATAAGAAAACTACTCTGGTGAAAAAAGTATTGCACATATCAATTTCATACTGATTGTGCTTGTTTACTAATTATTAAATAACAGTATAATTATATGTTGTAGTAGTCTACTAATAATAATAACCATCAATCATTTATATTTATGTTATGTATGACATGTGTATGTTTCATAGCAGTATTTTTATGCGCTAAATTTGATAAAGTACAAATGTCACCCCTCCCCTCCACCCGCTCCTCTGATGCAACAATACCCTCTCAGAATCAAAGAGTTAGTACTGATATTTCTTTACTTTTGCTGGAACAACTTTTAGTTTACATCTAAACGTTACTGATGTTTATGTTCATGTTGAGCCTTTATTGTTATATTTAATCGGCACACTTATTTACCTTAAAAATGACGTATAGTTCTAAAAAAATTGTCGAAAATTAACGAAACTGTAGTTTAATTTGTGTATACATCTCCTCAATAAAAACTGTGGACGCAGAGGGACTCAATTCTTGCACAAGAACAGGAATTCCCGTTTGAGCTGTATGGCCTTATAAATCTGGAGCTGGCCGTGTGTGAGACTGCCTAAATTATACAGCACCCGGTAAAGTAAATGCTGGGACCGGTCTGCGAAGTCTGGAATGAATGCAAGTCATCTGTCAAATATAATTACTAAAGACAAAGTATCACACCAGACCACTGACCCCGTTTGTTCAGTCTGGTGTTGTGTGTTATTAAGTGTGTATTTCGAAACTTTCGTGGTAAGGCTTCGTAGATATAAATAACGGACTACTTGTGTTGTGCATATCCGCTAAAATGATTTACTTTGTGCATCAATGTATGTCGATCTAATTCTGTAGCATGCGAAATAATTAATAAATGCAATCTGAATCTCTGGCTGGTTTGTTCTTCGTTGAGGTCCTCAATGAAGTCAATAATTAATGGAATCAATCTGTGTCAAGTTTATTTTTATTTACATTTGTCTAATTTTGACAATTATCAAGATGGCAGGTGACTATTTCACAACAAATACAACAATAAGCTTCTATTTTTTAAACAATATAAAGTTAGATGTACACTTACTCCGGCTGTGATACAGAACATTTTGTTACTCCAAACTGGAGCAATTCCTGCTCCGAGTTGTCAACTTAATCACAATCCGAGCAGACCATGAAACCTCCAACCAGCGTCGTCTCCCTTGGAAAACGTTACCAAAACTTTAGCCACAGTTTCGAAACAAGTGTATTCGATTGGTACATTTATTTTTGTGTGTGGCTTTTGAGGCCCCGTTTCAGGGGAATAAAGAATAGACTCCTCACTGACCTTTAACAGCTCAAGTAGGAGGCGAATAGTTCAGGATGTTTCTTTCGAAGTCAGAGTTTTTCTGTCTGAGAGGCAAGGAACCCACAGTCTGCATTAAAAAAAAAAACTCACAACTGTAAAACTCGAGTCCTGGAACGAGACCAAAGTCCAGAAATGGACGAACAACCAGGACATTTTGCTGGAGTTTATTGCCGGTTAACATGAAGAAGATCACAGAAGAATATACATTTATTGTTATTTTAAAATATTAAATGTTTCTTGCCTGTTGTATCTTGTTATAGAAAATAAAACTTAAAGTCCGTATGTAGGCTCCAGGGTCCATTTTGGGAAGCCCCTCCCCCCCCCCCTTTTTTTTTCCCCACCCAACAAGCATGTTGTAATTCACGACTAATTATGAGTTTGCTGGATTCAAAAGTGGTAGCCGAAATGCGAAGACATCACAGCCTAGCGATAAACCACAACGTGCTAACTGCTCTTTTAGGGGCGAATTCGCAAGAACGAGAAGAGATTATGCTATGTCTTGTAGCATTTATAACAATCTCACCCTCTCCCACTTTCCCACCCCAATGTCTTGTAGCATTTATAACAATCTCACCCCTTCCCCTTTCCCACCCCAATGTCTTGTAGCATTTATAACAATCTCACCCCTTCCCCTTTCCCACCTCAATGTCTTGTAGCATTTATAACAATCTCACCCTCTCCCCCTTTCCCACCCCAATGTCTTGTAGCATATATAACAATCTCACCCCTTCCCCTTTCCCACCCCAATGTCTTGTAGCATTTATAACAATCTCACCCCCTCCCCCTTTCCCACCCCAATGTCTTGTAGCATTTATAACAATCTCACCCCTTCCCCTTTCCCACCCCAATGTCTTGTAGCATTTATAACAATCTCGACCCTTCCCCTTTCCCACCCCAATGTCTTGTAGCATATATAACAATCTCATCATCTTCCCCCTTTCCCATCCCAATGTCTTGTAGCATATATAACAATCTCACCCCCTTCCCCCTTTCCCACCCCAATGTCTTGTAGCATATATAACAATCTCACCCCTTCCCCTTTCCCACCCCAATGTCTTGTAGCATTTATAACAATCTCACCCCTTCCCCTTTCCCACCAAATGTCTTGTAGCATTTATAACAATCTCACCCCTTCCCCTTTCCCACCCCAATGTCTTGTAGCATTTATAACAATCTCGACCCTTCCCCTTTCCCACCCCAATGTCTTGTAGCATTTATAACAATCTCGACCCTTCCCCTTTCCCACCCCAATGTCTTGTAGCATATATAACAATCTCACCCCCTCCCTCTTTCACACCCCAATGTCTTGTAGCATTTATAACAATCTCACCCTTCCCCTTTCCCACCCCAATGTCTTGTAGCATTTATAACAATCCCACCCCCTCCCTCTTTCACACCCCAATGTCTTGTAGCTTATATAACAATCTCACCCCCTCCCTCTTTCACACCCCAATGTCTTGTAGCATTTATAACAATCTCACCCTTTCCCCTTTCCCACCCCAATGTCTTGTAGCATTTATAACAATCTCACCCCTTCCCCTTTCCCACCTCAATGTCTTGTAGCATTTATAACAATCTCACCCTCTCCCCCTTTCCCACCCCAATGTCTTGTAGCATATATAACAATCTCACCCCTTCCCCTTTCCCACCCCAATGTCTTGAAGCATTTATAACAATCTCACCCCTTCCCCTTTCCCACCCCAATGTCTTGTAGCATTTATAACAATCTCGACCCTTCCCCTTTCCCACCCCAATGTCTTGTAGCATTTATAACAATCTCACCCCCTCCCCCTTTCACACCCCAATGTCTTGTAGCATATATAACAATCTCACCCCCTCCCCCTTTCACACCCCAATGTCTTGTAGCATATATAACAATCTCACCCCCTCCCCCTTTCCCACCCCAATGTCTTGTAGCATATATAACAATCTCACCCCTCCCCCTTTCCCACCCCAATGTCTTGTAGCATATATAACAATCTCACCCCTTCCCCTTTCCCACCCAATGTCTTGTAGCATTTATAACAATCTCACCCCTTCCCCTTTCCCATCAAATGTCTTGTAGCATTTATAACAATCTCACCCCTCCCCTTTATGTCTTGTAACAATTATCACAATCTCGACCCTCCCCTTTCCCACCCCAATGTCTTGTAGCATTTATAACAATCTCGACCCTTCCCCTTTCCCACCCAATGTCTTGTAGCATATATAACAATCTCACCCCTCCCCCTTTCCCACCCCAATGTCTTGTAGCATTTATAACAATCTCGACCCTTCCCCTTTCCCACCCCAATGTCTTGTAGCATTTATAACAATCTCGACCCTTCCCCTTTCCCACCCCAATGTCTTGTAGCATATATAACAATCTCATCATCTTCCCCCTTTCCCACCCCAATGTCTTGTAGCATTTATAACAATCTCACCCCTTCCCCTTTCCCACCCCAATGTCTTGTAGCATTTATAACAATCTCGACCCTTCCCCTTTCCCACCCCAATGTCTTGTAGCATTTATAACAATCTC
>CAJHNH020000634.1:0-40000 GCA_905116865.2 Candidula unifasciata
CTACCAAGTGTGGTGGTGTCGATTCTCAATTCAGCATTCTACATTCCTCGGGTGTATCGCTTTCATACAAACACTCGTGCAAATAATTTACCTGGCTAAAGAGACAGAGAGACTGATAGACAGAGAGTCAGAAAAGACAGGAAAGGAAGGTCGGAATAAAGACAGCTAAACAGACATGCGGACAGAGAAACACTCTCGTAAAAAAAAAAAAAGCAACTGATGGACAGAAATATATGCCCACAGAAAGAAAGTTAACAGGCATAACGAAAATGCTACTGATGGACAGAAATATGTTCCCACAGAAAGAAAATGCTACTGATGGACAGAAATATGTGCCCACAGAAAGAGAATGCTACTGATGGACAGAAATATATGCCTACAGAAAGAAAATGCCACTGATGGACATAAATATATGCCTACAGAAAGAAAATGCTACTGATTGACAGAAATATATGCCCACAGAAAGAGAATGCTACTGATGGACAGAAATATATGCCCACTGAAAGAAAGATAAAAAGCATAGAGAAAAGGCTACTGATGGACAGACACACGAAAACATGCAGAAAATGTAAGTTGACATTGAGACACACAGACAGACAGGAATAAGAAGCTACGGATGGACAGATGAGCAGACGGGTTTACCAACTCTAATATGTAAATCAAAAGATGTCACATCGGCTGAAAACCGTTATCGTGTGACATGAGTTTTATCAAATATACTACTGTCTACATCTGTTTGTGTTTCTGTGTTTGGTAAGCTGTCGGGTGGGCCACGAAACAATGTTTCCTGTTTTGAAGGGTCGCGGGAGTAAACAGGTTGAAGAACACTCGGTTAGATTATTAGATTCATATAACGATGTCTTTCTTTTCTTTGCAAAATCACTTATACATCGACCTTTGAAGACACAACTTACTTGGTTTTATTACAAGATTAATGCAACGATGTCTTTCTTTCCTTTGCAAACTCACTTATGCATGGACCTTTGAAGACACAACTTACTTGATTATATTATTAGATTCATGTAACTATGTCTATCTTTCCTTTGCAAACTCACTTATACACGGACCTTTAAGCACAAAACTTACTTTGTACTATAAAAGAATTCATGTAACGATGTCTTTCTTTCCTTTGCAAACTCACTTATCCACGGACCTTTAAGCACACAACTTACTTGGTTCTATTAAAGGATTCATGTAACTATGTCTTTCTTTCCAACTCCGCTAAGACCGGTCCCAAGCCCGGCTGTAAAAGGAGGAGGGTCTGGCTGAACCTGAGTGCTTCATGCGTCTCCGGAAGTAGTGGGTAACCGTGAATCAGCCAGACGGCCTGCATGGAGGCCGCAAGGAGGCAGCCCCTCCACCATGCAAAGGCACAACAGGCCAATCACCTGTTTGCCTTAAACCACGATTACAAGTAACTACAGAGAGAAAACCGGACGGATCTTAACGGCGACGAACTGGCATGGCTTACGGACTACGATTTATGGAACATGGAATATAAGAGGCATTAACGGAAAGGAAAACGAGTTAGTAGGGGAGATGAGGTAAGCAAAATTAGGAGTCTTGGCTCTGACTGAAACCAAGAAAAAGGGGCAAGGAATCACAGATCACGATGGAAGTATGCTGCTCTACAGTGGTGTCCCTATGACGGAGAGAGCCAAGGGAGGTGTTGGCTGTATTGTGGCCAGGAATCAAGTTAGTAACATCAAGGGATGGAAATTCATCTCAGAGCGAATAATGGTGTTAGATCTGAAAGAAGAAGATAAAATTGTCAATTTTGTCATTGTGTACGGGCCAAATGAAGATGAGCGAGTAGATGTTAAAGAAGAATTCTTTGAACTGCTCCAAAAGACCATAGATGACTGTCACGATGAAATTATCCTCCTAGGAGATCTAAATGCCAGAGTAGGAAATGATCACTCTAGATGGGGTGGAGTGATCGGGAGATATGGGTGAAGATGTTTTGAATGATAATGGCAAGCGACTTCTCAGATTCTGCAGGGAACAGAACCTTGTCATTACAAACACAAAATTCCCCCACAAGCGTATACATGCGTACACAAGATGTGAACCTTCAAAGAATGAAAAAAATCCATCATTGACTACGCCATAGTTAGGAAAAGTTCATTCAAGTTTGTGAGAGATGCCAGAGTCATGAGAGGACCAGAGATTGGAAGTGACCACTATCTGGTCACAATAAAGAGAACAACTGAAAGAACTGCTCCAACAAGGCAACACCGACAACTATGCAAGAAAACCAAGCAACCAAGAAGGGGATGAGGATTAAAGCATACAAGCTAAGAGAGCCAGATATTAAGGCTAGATACCAGGAGCTTATAGTGAAAGCAATAGGAACTGAAGAAGAATCATCAGAGGACACTGAAACTCTCTGGTGCAGATTCAAGAATATCCTCACAGCAGCTGCAGTAGAAGCATGTGGTGAAGTCCCAAGTGGAAGGCGGGGACACAGGACACCTTGGTGGACAGAAGAAGTCAAATTGAAAATAGGAGAAAAGAAAAGGGCATGGAAGCAATACCTGGCAGCCAGGAACACAGCTGAAGAAATAGAAAAATATAAAACAATATGTGGCACTCAGAACAGAGACCAAAAATATTGTGCTTAAAGCAAAACAGAAATCATGGGAAGAGTTTTGGAGAAAAGTTGGAAAAGAATGCAAGAGAAAACCAAAAACTGTTCTACAAGACCCTTAAAAACATGAGGAAGGAGAAAGAGTGCCCACTTAAATTCATAAAAGACAAGGAAGGGGCTCTGCTTACTTCTACAAATGATATCATGGGCAGATGGAAAGAATACTTCTCAGAGCTCCTCGGCGCTGAGGGAAGTCATGACCCAGAAATAATGGACCTCACTGCTGAGAAGGAATTCAATCATGGGGAAGATAACATCAGGATGGAAGAATTGAAGGCAGCTATTGAGAAGATTAAGCTGGGAAAAGCAGCAGGTCATGATGGTATAACACCAGAGATGGTCAAATATATGGGAGTCGAAGGTGAGCGCCTTCTACTGAAGGTTCTCCAGGCAGCCTGGTGTAGCAAAACTATACAAAAGATTGGGAGATTGCCATCATTATACCTATATTTAAAAAAGGTGATAACAGACAATGTGAAAAACCACAGAGGCATATCCCTCCTCAGCATTCCCGGTAAAAGTTACTCTAGAATTCTTGAGCAGAGACTTAGAAGTCTGGTAGAGCCACAGCTGGACGAGGCCCAGTGCGGCTTCAGAGCAAACCGAAGTACTCAAGACCTTATCTTCACACTGAGACAGATGAGTGAAAAAGCCCTGGAATATAAGAGTGAGATTCACTTATGTTTTTTGGATCTGGAAAAGGCATTTGACAAGGTACCCTGGAACAAGCTCTGGGACTGCTTGGCAGGGAAAAACATCCCAGCACCCCTGATCAGTGCAATACAGAGTTTCTACAAAAGTGCAGAAATTATGTAAGAACAGCAGACCAAAAGTCAGAAGAATTTAAGACCACCAGCGGTGTTAGACAAGGTGATATTCTCTCACCTTACCTCTTCATTCTTATGATGGATGATGTCATCAAGACCTGTAAGGAGAAGACAAAGAAGTACTCTGTAGGGTACTGGAAGATGAGACCAATCTGTATATCAGAGCTGGCTTTTGCAGACGATGTGGCCCTGATAGCTAAATCAGAGGCACACCTTCAGTCCAACTTACTTGTCTGGAAGGAAGAGCTTGAAAGAAAGGGATGACCATCAGTGTCTCCAAAACTAAAACCATGGTGATCTCAAGAGAGGAGAAGAAACACCAGATCATGATGGGTCAGTATGCGTTGGAGCAGGTTAACCAGTTCAAATACCTTGGAGTTGTATTAGACCAAAATGGAGGCATTAAGACTGAGCTGGCTACACGAAAAGCAGCTGCTGGGAGACTCTTCCAGGCCATAAACCGAGGGTTTCTTAGCAAAAGAGAAATTGGCAAGAGAACGAAAATGGCTGTTTACCGCTCTACCTATGTACCAGTCCTGACCTATGGGGTGTGAGTCATGGGCAATGACAACAGCTCACAGAAGCCAGCTGCAGGCCTCGGAAATGAGATACCTGAGAAAGGTGGTCCAAGTGACAAGAAGGGACAAAGTCCGCAATCAGACAATACGTCAAGATCTTGATACCCAGCCCTTACTAACCCGAGTGGATCAGTCACAGTTACGATGGTTTGGACATGTGTGCAGAATGGGAGAAAATCGGCCACCATGGCAAGCATGGGAGGCTAAGAACCAGGGAACCAGACCTCCGGGACGACCCAGGGTGCGCTGGGAAGACAACATCCGACAGTCCCTGACTGACAGAGGACTGGAATGGAACAAAGCCAGAAAGAAAACTGCTGATAGAGACGTCTGGCGATCTCTCTGGCAAACCTCTACACCCCAAGGTAGAAGAGGAGCGACTAAGAAGTAAGTAAGTAGTAATGTCTTTCTTTCCTTTGCAAACTCACTTATACACGGACCTTTAAGCACACAACTTACTTTGTTCTATTATTAGATTCATGTAAAGATTTCTGTCTTTCCTCCGCTAGGTCGCTTAAAAGATCAATTAAGAATTTCCTTTTCTGTTCGAACGGGCACCCTGTAAGACAAGGAAATGAAAGAAACGGAATGTTACTATTCGGATTGGGCTCTCATCATCATCATCATCATCATCATCATCATCATCATCATCATCAATATGAATATCACCACCACAACCACCATCATCATCAGCAACATAATTACCGCCACCACCATCAACACTATCATCATCAAGTGCCTTGCAAAGTGGCGTGGACGATCATGTCTGTCCACACTCTACTATCTTCAACAGCATGCATCAGTTCCTGTGCTGTCATCACTTCCTGCCATGACCCCCCCCCCCCCCCCCCCCCCAAAAAAAAAATCTTCTCCTGTTGTCTCTCTTTGTTTCTTTTTCCCCACAGATCTTTCCAGTGCTCACACCATACTCTAGCCTTTTTTTGGTCGAACGACAATTTCACACGGGTCACCAAAGACCATGGCAAAACACATATTCACTTAAGTTATGAAGTAGCGACGAAAATAATGGGGGTTTTTTTTTTGGGGGGGGGGGGGGGGTTCGACACAACATGAAGAGCTATATTAAAGGGTCGTCGCCTTAGGAAGGTTGAGAACTACTGTTTTGGGATATCTCTGGTGCTGCAATCATTATCTCATCATCATGAGCACCTTCTGCAGTTAAGAGACGCAGGGAGGAAAAATTTGCGATCCGGTGCACGCTGGGTGTCACTGTTGTAATGCCGTGATGTCCTATAGTGTCTTTAATGCTGTCAATCCATATGTTGCGACCGTCCTCTTGCTCTTGTAGCTGATTTTCTGAGAGGTCGTGCTTGTGAAGGTATTTGATCTAACTGTATTCTAACGAGATAGCGAAACCACTTGATCTGCTTTTGCTCGATAAATCTAGTGCAAGATGGCGTTCCCACAATTTGCCTGATAGTTTCATTATTCACTGGATCTCGGATATTTAGGTTGGCGGCTTTTCTCAGGCACCTCATCTCGCAGGTGGTGATTTTGTATATATGGGTTTTGGACAGTGTCCATGTTTGGCACTTGTAGCTTACTGTTTGAATGAATACGCTGTTTATAACCAGTATCTATGCATTCATAGCTATGTTTGATGTCTTGATAATGGTAACAATTGGTATATAAGTGATGTGATGTCGCGTCTGAACTTAATTTAATTCATTTCTACCCTGGATCACAGTAAATGAGAGCGAAAATAAAAACAACAAATTTATAACAACAAATCTAGCAGGTGTAAGTGCGAATTCGAAACCTTTGGACCATCAAGCAAGTGTCTTGCCTCCGATATACCACGGCTCCCTTATTTCTTAGAAGTAAAAGCAAAGAGCTCTTATAGTCCCAATTTGGAAAAGAAAAGGCAATAAGCAAGATTGTAACAATTACAGAGGCATCTCCCTTCTAAGCCACGTAGGAAAAATGTTTGCCAAAATTCTGGAACAACGAATTAGATCCGTTGTAGAACCGATCCTGAGCCCATCACAGGTCGGATTTAGAAAAGGAAGAGGGTGTACTGACGCTATTTTTGCTTTAAGACAAGTTAGCGAAAAGACAATAGAACACAGACATCAAATGAACATCGCTTTCATAGATCAAGAAAAAGCTTTCGATAGAGTAAACAGAAATTTATTATGGAAAGTTCTTGAAAACTACGGTATAAATGGAACAAATTTAGATTGTGTTAGGGCTATTTATAGACAAAGTGAAAGCGCCATTAGAACAAGAGCTGGCATCACAGACTGGTTCCCAGTAACATCAGGAGTAAGACAAGGTTGTGTATTATCACCTTTACTTTTCATAATATTTATGGACAATATTAATAAAATAGACATAACACCAACAGATGTCGATAAACAGGAGGACTTCAATGAGCTGCTCTTTGCCGACGATCAATGCATATTTCACAGTGATAGTAAACAGCTGCAAGACCACATGAACCTACTACACGACAGTTGCCTCAAGCATCATATGAAGATCAATACTGAAAAGACAGAAGTCATGAGCATAAGTAGAGAGCAACAGACATCGACATAAAGATTCTAGATCACAGCCTAAAACAAGTGCAAGAATTTAAATACCTGGGAAGTATCTTTACATCCAATGGTAAAATAGACAGAGAGATTGAAGCAAGAATCCAACAAGCCAACAATGTCGCATACCAGCTTGCCCCAATTTTAAAACACCCTGCTGTCCCAGCTGAGATAAAAAGACAAATTATAAATACAATCTTTTATACCGACATTAGGTTATCAATGTCAGACTTGGACATTAACAAAAGAACATGAGAGAAGACTAACCACCTGTGAAATGAGATGTTTGAGAATGGCTGCGAATAAAACCAGAAGAGATCGAGTGAGAAACGATGTGATCACAAGAACTATTGGAACCATACCCATCGTTAAATTTATTGAGAAGCAAAGAATGAAATGGTTTGGTCACCTAATGAGAATGGAACCAACGATGCCAGCATCAAGAGCATACAACATGAAAATCGAAACAACAAGAGGCAGGGGAAGACCAAGAAGAAGATGGATTGAAGGAGTCACGGACAACTTGAGACTTCATAACATCACGGCATATGAAGCGACTGAGCGCGCCCTGGCTCGGTTGCCGATCATCTGATAGACTGCGTCGCCTAGCGGCACAAGCAGATTTTGACAAAAGAAGAAGAAAAACAAATTTCGTCATTCTTACCTTTCATCTCCCTTTCGTTTTCAAAGGTGCACTGCGGCTTTCCTTTGTATATAGCCGTCCCAGGTATTGGGTTTCCATTGTCTTCCTGGAAGAACACAGTGAAAACATAGACAATCATTTCGTGAGGAGATGTAAGTGTTTCACTTTTACAAGCTGTATTTTAGTCAAAGAATATCACACACTCAGACAGTGCAATTCTATCCTTCATTTCAGTCATTTGTTGTTCTCGTTTTCCCCGTTTCCTTCTCTTTATTTTACCGTCTATGTTTTCTTCTACTATGCACATGGAGATTTAAAAAACTCAGGATGGTATGGTAAAATTGTAGGTAGCATCCTGGAGAGGACACATGAATCGACTGATCGATCGATGGATAGACATACAAAGGGACAGAAAGAATGTCCACGTTACAATCCGTTTGAACTGGACACACCAGCAATATTTAGGGAACTGATGGAACCGTGACATAAATATTGGGGAGGGATATTTTAAAAAGTGTGGTCAGACCGTTAGACAACAGCCTGGTTGGCATAAACAGACGGACGGGCGGACGGACGGACAGACAGATGGATGAACAGATAGAGAAACGACAGATGGACGGATAGATAGACAGACAGATTGTAAACGTTACAATCCGTCCTAAGTGGACTCAGGGGACTGATGGCACTGTGTCATAAATATGGGGGAGATTTTTAACAAGTGTGGTCAGACCGTTAGGCAATAACAGACAGACAGACAGACAGACAGACAGACAGACAGACAGACAGACAGACAGACAGACAGACAGACAGACAGACAGACCGACCGACCGACCGACCGACCGACCGACCGACCGACCGACCGACCGACCGACCGACCGACCGACCGACAGACAGACCGACCGACCGACCGACAGACCGACCGACACCGACCGACAGACGACCGACAGACAGACAGACAGACCGACCGACAGACAGACAGACAGACAGACAGACAGACAGACAGACAGACAGACAGACAGACAGACAGAATATCCACATACAATGCGTCCTACCTGGACACACCAGCAATATCCAGTGGACTGGTGGCACTGTGTTCGGTCCCACTTGCCTGCCAATGTACATGTGGGGATGTAATGTTTAGCCGCTGGTTCTTGTGAGTGGATATTTATTGCAGCATCCCTTTCTTCCTTGCAGTTCTGAAGGGTCTCTGTTATAAGACAAATCGAATCATTATGTTGATAATTGTTGGAATAAGCCGTCCCTATGTAGGATGCAATTTTTCGTTATTTGGAGCCACACCCTGACTTTTGCCTTGGGTCCTATAAGTAAGAAGAAACTCCACAGGGCAGCATGTACAGCAGGAGTCTACCCAATCTCTTCGACAAATGTTTCGGCCCAATAGACATTTTCAGAGAGTGAAAACCTATGAGCCGGATCGAAAATGTAAAAAGCTTCGGCCCAGAGTTAAACTCTTTCAATTCTAGTAGATTTTGCAACAGGCATACAGTAGGAGAACCCTTCAATAAGAAATTTTCCGCCAACAAAACCTGAGTTCATGAGGCTCAGGGTTGATTTCCTTCTGCTGCACGTATTACCGGATGTTATCGGACAGCGACAAGTCGAATTGGTGACTTTGCAAAAGGTACTGTGGCGCGTCTCTCTAGCGTAGTAAGCTAAACTGGATTACGCGGTGAGCGGGTGACGAACTCCTGGTGGTCCGGGTTTACTCCCTGGGGTAGGCAGAAAAGCCACATTTCTCCCAGATTTACGGTATTTACAATGGAATCAAGGCCGAAAGGTTGCGATATCCATAATACCGAGCCTAGGGGTTAACAACTCATGGCTTCTGAATACTAAAACAAACAAACAACAAAAGGTACTGTGAGATATAAAGTCGTTGCGGTAGCATAATTAAAGCAGTCTGCTCACATGGACGACCAAGTGGCAAGATTACGTTTGGTCCTAAATATAGTCTGGCCTGAAATATAGCTTAACGGCTGAGCGGGGTTTTATGAGACCTCTCCACGGGGGTATTCTCATTCGAATGGTGGCACTTTGTGTCTACTGGTGTTTGTCTCTTGTGTGATGTCTTCGTGGGGTTCAACTGACATACTTATAAACATGATGTTGATGCAGTTATTTATAGGAGAAGCGCTGGCTGAATTATTAGGAACCCTAGGTTCTCATGCAGGTTCAAATACTCAGAAAAAGTCAAGAATTTCTTTTCTTTTAGGGTAAATAAAAAAAACCTAACCTGCACAGTCTGTGGTGACAGCACAAGCCATGCTGCCCTAAATTCCCAGGCTCAAAGCCCCTCTGCCTGTACCTAAATGGTGATACATATAAGTCGGAATTGACAGTTGGGCAGTTGTAATCATGACCAGACTATTATTAGTAAACGGGCCACGGTAGGGATTTTGACTCGATGCTCGCCTGCTGACACAAAGGTCTTATTTTCGTATCCAGTCAGCTTTTTGTTTTTTTGTTTATTGACCTCAGCTCCGAAGTTGCTCAACCTTAAATGGGCACCAATCCTTTGAAGTAAAGGCGGCTGACGCGACCCTACGTATCAAGCGCTGACTATGATTTTAGTATCATGTGTCTGATGCACTCCTGCGTAACGCATATCCCCCCCCCCTCCTTCTCATCTCCCCCCCCCCCCACTCCTACAAAAACCTCACAATATTTTCTTTGTGTTCGCAAGTCTGGTACCAGATATGAGCCGGATACCTAAATGAGGAAGAAAGAAAAAAACATGCCAGGTAAAGAGTAACCCATAAAGAGCTGTCTGGCATTTGAAAGAGTTAAACTCTTTCAATTCTAGTAGATTTTGCAACAGGCATACAGTAGGAGAACCCTTCAATAAGAAATTTCCGCCAACAAAAATGTTAGATACATTAATATACACAGTACATTTGGCACTGTGGGAAGCCAGGTTTCTTTACTACACTCTTACCAAAAGTAAAATATATACGAACGCACTGCATTATGGCTGAGTTTCATTGTAAAGAGTTCATCATACATCACTGATAAATTTTCCCTTGACAAAACTTTTAAATACACTAATACACAGTACACGTGGGCACTGTGGGAAGCCAGGTTTCTTTACTGCACTCTGACCAAAAGTAAAATATATACGATCGCACTGCATTATGGCTGAATTTCATTGTAAAGAGTTCATCATACATCACTGATAAATTTTCCCTTGACAGAACTTTTAAATACACTAATATACAGTACACGTGGGCACTGTCGGAAGCCAGGGTTCTTTACTACACTCTGACCAAAAGTAAAATATATACGAGCGCACTGCATTATGGTGTAATTTCATTGTAAAGAGTTCATCATACATCATGTGCTGTCTGGGACTATACAAATTAAGGACATGCATGACAAGGATCACCTTTGGGTTCTTGCTTGTCCGGACGAGATGCTGAGTTGAGGGTACCACTGCTAACAACAGGAAGGTCAGGTGTCTGCAGAAGCGGGGATGACGACAGCATCATTAAGTCTAGTGAGGAACAAGGGAAGCCGGTTAACGTGTGAACTGTCAGTTGTGTGCTATTAATACCTTACCCCAAACAAGGGAAATCAACAGGTCACGGGATAGTCTAATATTTTCGGGGGTGGTAGATAGGCTGCCTGCAGTCGTGGGACCTAGGCTGCATGCAGCGTGGGACCTAGGCTGCACTCTCTCGTGGGACGTAGATGGGTTGGGGTTTGGGCCAGTTCTAGACGTTTTGGGGTGGTTAAAAGCATCAGAAAGCCCGGAAACCCAGTCTTACCACCCTATAAAATGTTGGGCTGTCCTGTGACGTCATCTAGGGTAGGATATTGATAAAGCACCGTGGGTTGTTAAACGGGTACTTTTCTAATCAGACTAATCCGAAATGTAGAGACATGTAGACATACTGAAAGAAAACACATAAAATAAAGACAAAGAGAGAAACTTTGTTCACAAAGCATTAATATAAAAAAGAAATTAAATACATTGGGAAAGATAGAAAAGAAGGCAAGCAAAAAAGAATGCAAGAAAGTAAAGAAGGAAGAAATAAAGACGCAAAGAAGTAGAGGAAATAACAACTGAAGGAAGATATATAATGAAAGATATGTAGGCTAGCCGGTCACCTGCGAATCGGAAGGTCGTGGGTTCGGGTTCTCAAAGAGCCTTAAATTTTAACAAAATAATGTCGGCTCCCAGGTCGACTCAATCTTAAATGGGCGCCATGTACAGTCCTGGGAAGTAAGGGCAGCAGAAGTGACGTCGACCACATCACCCACTGAGTTGCCGCCTGGTCTATACAATATAGGTTTAGCCCTATATGCCCAAATACCCCTGAAGGTGTGGGAAGGGTCCTTTACATTTTCTTATATATAAACAAAACTAACGAGAGAAAAAAATGAAAGGCAGAAAAGAAACACAGAAACAAAGCAAAACCACTAAACCATCGACATAAACAAATCGATTTTTCAGAAAATGCTTGGAAAATCATTGCATTCCTAATCAAACTGCATATGGTGAGTTCACAAGGGGAGAAATTCCAACGGGAGAGACCACAGCAATGATTCTGGGATAACTGGTAAATGTAAATCACCAGAGAATCTTCCCCGTCAGCGCATAGGCAGGGCCGTCTTAACGCATCAGCCCGCTGGGCACTACCAGGGGAACCCCATAAGCACAAAGCCCAGTTCTTAAAGTGTATAGGCTCACATCTCGTCGGCTTCGTGATTTTGTAGGGAAATCCTTAAAACGTCTCATAGTATAGAGAAGGTTCGGGTTAGGCTTAGTAGTAATCGCTATTCATTTAACACTAGCAGTAACACTAAACACTATTCTCCCCCCCCCCCCAAATAATATGGTACTGTCCAGGGAAACCCTAGGGATCCCTAGAAATTCTTTACAAAATCTCGAAGCCGATGAGATTGGTCGTATAAAATTAAAGTACCAAAGGCCTTCATACTAATCCGGGCATATGTTTAGCATTACCATCCAGTTACCTTTTATCACCACTCATCTGAATGGTTGTCATAGGTACCCCAACACGCTGTTTGCTTAGGGGCCTCTAATGCTGTTAGGATGTCTCTGCTTATTGGGCTGGAGTAAATTGACAGACGATCGTATTACACTAGAGTATCTGGTCACTAGAATACTGAGATGAATAAATGTGCCCTTTTGCAGAAGATGAAAGATGCATAGAGAAACTGGTGAAGTAAAGGACCCTTTTCTCGCCTCTGATGCTTGAGACAAACAATTTGCTCATTCGTTCTTTAAGATGAGACACACACACAAAAGTCGACAACATTCAACTCTGCTGTAGACAGCTTATTAAAGAAGAAGAAGAAGAAGAAGAAGAAGAAGAAGAAGAAGAAGAAGAAGAAGAAGAAGAAGAAGAAGAAGAAGAAGAAGAAGAAGAAGAAGAAGAAGAAGAAGAAGAAGAAGAAGAAGAAGAAGAAGAAGAAGAAGAAAAAGAAGAAGAAGAAGAAGAAGAAGAAGAAGAAGAAGAAGAAGAAGAAGAAGAAGAAGAAGAAGAAGAAGAAGAAGAAGAAGAAGAAGAAGAAGAAGAAGAAAAGAAGAAGAAGAAGAAAAGGAAGAGGAAGAAGAATAATAAGAAAAGAAGGGTGAGGAGGGGGAAAGAAATAATATAATTATAAAGGAAGATGAAGAGAGAAGGAGGGGAATCAGTGTGCATGTTTAATGCCTCCATCCCACTCCGATCCCTGGGGATCGTAGTGTAAGTTGCTACAATTTATTGTTATATATCGATTATTATGTCACTGATTTTTTTTTTTTTCGCGTTTTTTGCCCATGTCTAAACATAATTAATTAACAATCCGGTCTCGCTCAGTTCCTCATTCTTCTTAACACCATTTTCTCTGAATGTCATGTGTGTGTACGTGTGCTTATATTCTTGTGCTTGTCTCTTCCTTTCTATGCGCATCCTTCCTGCTTGCATATCTGTCACACAGTCTTCCTGTAATTTTTGCCTTGTTGTTAATTGGAAAGTGCTGGTATACCAGACAGAAGACATTGGAGATTCCCAGCAGGCAGACTGAAGTAGGTGGGGGTTCACCAAGCCTCTAGGAAATGGGTACCAGAGTTGACACTCTGGGGTAACTGGAGGAACGTCGCTGTAGCTACAGAGTTACGTGCGAACGGCGACACAGGCGGACAGTTCTTATCAGCTGTCCGTACTGGTGGCAGAGCACTTATGGTTAATAACCGTGTGCAATGACGCTGGTTCACATCTCCCGACTTTACCTTTAACTTTAGGTAGGCGACATTTCAAAGACAGCAGATAACAAGACAACCGTTACATCCGCTTTCTGTTGATCTAAAGGAGCTACACAACTTGTCACTTCAGACTGTGTGTTCCGTGTGTATGCCAGAGAAAAGTAAGGGCAAACAAGTTGACTAATGTCGACATGTTTTCCAAACATTAGATTTTTCAAAAGGTGGCTCGTAATGTAGCTTGTTCCCAGTTTCGCTAACACGATTTTGTGTTTCACTCTGGTTGATGTCATTACGTAAAGAGTTTATTTCAAAACTTATTAAACACGGGAAGAGAAAATAAAAAGGGTGAGAGAAGAGGAACAAGAATGAGAAGAAAACGCAAGAAAGAGAAAAGCTGAGTTGAGCGGATTTGAGAAATAACGGGGCAGCGTGGTCTCGAGGCATGGCGTTCACCTCGAATACTGGAGGTCCCGGTTTTAAGCCTGGGTGGGGACCGGGATTTTTTAACGTGGACTTATAGTTATTTCCCTTGGTCTCTGGATAGTAAGACTAGACGCCCGTGTGTATTGTTGCGCAGGTTAAAAAATTCCTTGGCAGTTGAAAATCGAAAAGAGTAGCCGAAGATCGCCGCCCGGGCAAAAATATGGAGTTAAAAATCTATCCAAAGTATTTCAGGATCCTCGTCGGTGCTACGGAGTTCGTACACTGCGCTGAGATTCTCCAAACTCAGGCTTGAGTCAGAAGTAGAAAGGAGCACTTATGGGTACTACCCTCGTGCCATGATGTTGATCCGTTGTTTAAACCTAAACCCATAACCCTAAACCTTGGAAATGACATGACAGCACTCATGACATTTCCAAACGTGCCCCGTCCCGATCTTCAGCAGCCAGCGCAAAGTTCCAATTCCAGATGGTACAAGTGACAGTTTGAAGATTTGTCCGTACTGCTCTTCCTCTGACTGTTGATTGATCCTTTGAACATTTTCTCCAGGTTACGCCGGTGTGTTGGGAAATGAGCAGGCAGATAGACTGGCTGGCTCTGCACCACTTGGTGGTGAATTGATGTATGACAAGTTAGATATTGTGAGAGGCCCTTTGGGAGCGAGTAAGCAATGCCGAGGCCATATAGATCATTACGGTCTAAGGAGAATGGCGCTTCGAGGAGTTACCAAGGGATCTGGCCGACTCTCAACAATCAGGTAAAGGATGAGACGAATATACTTATACAATCAGACGGTTAATGGTTCCATTTGAATTGGAACTCTTCGCTTGCTGCTGAAGATGGGGACTGAACACTTATGGGAGTGTACCGAGTGCTGTAATGTCGACTTTTAATTCAAAATTCAACATTCAACATTGACTGTTGACTGTCGACCAAGGCTCTGGTAATTCTCCTGCACCATTGTATTGCGACCGTAATGATCTACTCGCGGTTCTTCATTGTACATGCACCCCAAAAGGTTTTGATCACATCTAGCCTGCCATGCTCCAGTACACCAGCAAGTGATGCAGAACCAGCCAATCGATCTCACTGTTCGTTCCCAGAGAAAAGATCCACAGGTCGCTAACTATCTAGGACCTCTGGAACAAAGCTTGCCACTCCTCACAGAGCATGCTTTTTTCCTTTCTATGTCTGCTGCAGACACAACATGTGTGTGTGTGTGTGTGGGGGGGGGGGGGCGGGCTGGTTATAAAGCTGAGGGAAGACGCAGTGACTGCCTCCACCTCCATTCTCAAACTAGATAATGTAGGTATCTTTCGCTTAGCTTTGTTGCACCAAGCGTCTTCAGAAACAAAATGCAAGCAGTGGCCAGCTCTACTGCATATTCAAAAATTCGACAACTGATCCATAGTAAATCTTCCCCACGTAAAATGATTATCTGTATAGTTGGCTCTGTATTGAGATGCAGAAGTGCATGGGGATTCATATCAAAAGAAATAAAGAAAAAAAAGTGCTTTTTATTAAGTAAACAATAACAAAAACAACCAAAACAGCCCCTGCAATCAGCAAGATCTAATTTCTCTTACCAGATCTGGATCAACAAAACAAAGCACTAACCTTTCCGCAGGTCGTCAGCGGGTTTCTGTGAGGGATCCTCCCGGGAAGGGTCTGCGGCACCGGCTGAGTTCAGAGATATGAATAGTCGAAAAGACACTATAAACCTTAAGTGTACAGAACCGAGGCTCTAGTTACACTTGATATTGCACAGTTCCCGGGTGTTAGTAAATGAAGCAATGGACAAATGGAATGTTATGATGATGTGCATTATGATGAAAGGGTACTTTGTGATGACTGGGTACGTGGTAATGATGATATTGATGGCGAGATCATGGTAGGTTTCTTGGCGATTATTACGTGATTGTGAAAATAATGATGATAGTGGTGATGTTGAACATGGTAATAGCCGTAATGATGATGACAATGATGATGATTATGATGATGGTGAAGATGTTGATGATGAACATAATGGTGTGGTAATAATGATGAATTATGTTGGTGTAGAGGATGATTGTGACAATTGTAATGTCGATGGTGATGAGAATGATGATGATGGTTATGATAACGTTGTTGATGACGATGATTATGTTGACGGTAAAGATGATGTTGAATGCGATGATTGTGAAAAAAAAGATGTGGGTGGTGATGATGATTGTGGAAATAATGATGATTGTGGAAAAAATTATGCTGTTGGTGATGATGATGATGATGTTGATAAAGATAACGTAAGTGATTATGGTGATGATGCTGATAATGTAAATGATGGTAGCTGTGATGATGATGACGACGAGGAAGATGGTGAACACAGTGGTGATAATGATAATGGTGGTGATGATGATATTGATAATGAAAATAATTATCGTGGTCTTCTTCTTCTTGTTCACCGGCTGCAACTTTCCATGGAAATTTCTGGTTGTTCATCCAAATTTGAACTTTAGTCTTTCGCCAGAACTTGAATTTTAGTGCATGTTCGTTTTACATATTTGTGTGTGTGTGTGTGCAGACTACTAATTTTCTGCAGATGCACTCTGACAATGGAGGAATTGTCGTGCGATAATAATGATGATGAAGATGGTGATTGGTGATGTTAATGATGATGATGCTTGTGGGAAAAAAAATGATGTTGGTGGTGACGATGATGTTGGTGGTGATGGTGTTGATTGTGTTGGTGTTCATGATACAGATAATGATGGTGATAGTGGTGGTGATATCGACTGCTGATAATAAAGCTGGCGTTTATAGTGATGATGAGGGTGATCGTAGAAATAATCATATTATTGGTAACAAGTATAGTTATTTTATTTTGCTTTCATACAACAACATAACAGTTAGCAAAGGTGACGTTGGGGGATGGTAGGCATTTCAGAAACTACAAAGACAAAGTGAGGTTTGTCTTTATTGAGTGCCAAGCCGTGCTTGCCCATCTCATACGATCTCAAGATCTGGTCTGTGTCTTGGGGAGTGAGACGATTGGGGCGGAGTGGGACACTTATACTGCTCCACCTCCCCCCCCCCCCATTTAAAAAAAGACAATTTTTAATGGGGTGGTCTCTAGAAAAAGGTACCAAAATCCAGGAGTTTTGCGTTTATATCTGTTTTGCTAGCTTCTGTTGTATCTTATTTTCCTTGCCGCTCCGATTTCGAAGGAAGTCCCCAATTAGTCGACTCCTACGACATGCTTGTTGGGGAGACAGTGGGTCTATTCTTGTTTTCCCCGCAATGGGGCCCCTGAAACCACACGGGGACACTGCTGAATTATTCTTTAAGTTGCAATTGTCGCTGGCATTGACGTCATTTTTACGTTAGAATGTAGAAGGCAATCGAAACAATACAAATGTAACTTTACCTCAATCTCTTTTCCGATCACCATATTCCTCCCACACACGCACTCTCTCGCTTCTCTTATCTCTTTGTTTTAAACACCTCCCCTGCACTCACGCATCCACGTAATACCATTTTATTTTGTGTGGGTTCCAGTGAAGAAGAGGAAGGCCACAGAGAAGATGGGTATAGCCAGATGAATGTATCAGACGCGGGACATCTTGCTTGTTATTGAGAAGTTTTACGGAAGTTTGATGTGGGAGCAAGATTCTGCAAAGGACATTCTACTGATTGACTGGGTTCCAGGGCCCCATTCTGCAAGGGGGGGGGGGGGGGTAGACCCACAGCCCCCTAACAAGCATTCCCTTCAAAGGGACTAAATAAAAAAAATTCCTTTGAAGTCGGATTAAAGTTGTCTACGAGGCAAAGAATCTGCAGTCTGCATATAAGTAAGCTAGATCTGTAAAACGGATATGTCCGCAAGATTTTGGAGCTAAAGGCAAAGATTGGACGAACAACCAGAACTTTCATCCGAATTATCAACCGATCAACGCTGTGGAGAAACAGTACTAATTTTAGTACTATGGGATTTAACTCAATGTAAGATTCCTGGTCTCTATTAAGAATTTTCTCACACGGTTATCTGCCTTAATCTAAGTCTCTAAATTGTATTTAGCTGGACATTTTAGTGACCGAATTTATTTTTACATAACTCCCAATCTCTACCGGAATGTATCAATATACACTATTTGTTCATGTACTCGTAGGCTCTGTAAATGTGCACATCTGTGTGCCAAAACCGGTGTTTAGTCTTTACACGACAACAAATTCTAATTTGTTCAGAAATATTTTATACAAGAGTGATGGCATAGTTGTAACCCCAAAAGAAATATGAGAAACGATCGCATTAACCACTTTCCCAATAAGGGACGCAATTTTTCGTTATTTTGAAGCCCCATCCTGGCTCTGGGTTGAACGGGGTTTCTGGGATCTCCTCACGGGGGATCCTCATTTGCATGGTGGTACTTTGTGTCACCGGGCATTTATCGCTTGGTGTGATGTCCTAGTACGACGAAAAATCAATCAAATATGAGAAAGACGTAAAATATCATTCAGAGCTTTCAGTAAAGTGTCCGCCAAAGTACAGTTACTAGTGTGCCTGTCTGATGACTATGTGTTCAGAGTTTCATATTTGCATTAAATGGAGAGAAAACAGTACACACAATACACATAAATATTTTAATGGTGTCGAATTCCCTTTATAGAATACACACACATATACACACACATACACACATAATAGTTCACTAACTGAGCAAATAATGTGAAATTTAAACTATGTACACACACGTACACATACCCAATAGCTTTATATGTAAATATTGTGAAATATAAGACTCCATACACACATACACACACACTCATATACACACTCATGAACAATGATTAACCAAATGATTTATAATCTCTGTTTATATTTACTATCAAGGTCCGAATAACTAGCTTCATGAGATTATAAACTAAATTGATAACGTTAAACATAAACCAGAGTCGACTGCAAACACATATCATGTAAAACTTCAGTAGTCCACAAGCACGGATGTACTCACTTTTGATATCAACTCCCAGACAGAACGTCCACTCAGCCGTGTCTATGGAACGGTCGGTGTTTTTATCACAGAAGTCTAAAAATGATCTGGCACATGATTTGGGTTTGATCAGCTTCTTCACCATCTTCCCGAAGTTGCGAACCTCTTTGAACTTCAGCTTGCCGTCCTTGTTGGCGTCGAGTTCCTGGAACTTCCAGCTGATGATGACCTTCTCTATGCTGATGTCGTCCTCTCCTTGACCACTGGCAGCTGTGTGTTAAAGCGAAAAAAAGTGAATTTAGCGAGTTGTTTTTTAAATTTTGTTAATATTTCCAGGTGTTTCAACATAAAATTTACCCTTATTTTTTTTTTTTTGGGGGGGGGGGGGGGAAGAGGGAGAATAGACACAGCTACACAACTGGTGGAAAGGAAGATGCATAACAGAGATAAGAAACAGAATAGGACAGGTAAAACCTGCATTTTATAAAATGAAGAATATCTTGTGCAATATATCTTTGGCATTGGGAGTTAGAAAAAGAATTCTAGCTTGCTACACACATCCCCTTTTAATATATGGCTGTGAATCATGGATAATTGGTAGGCAGGCCAAGCAATTTCCTGAGGCCTCAGAGATGTGGTTTTACAGAAGAATGCTTAGAATACTTTGGACAGCCAAAAAAAAAGCAACCAAGAGGTTTTGAAAGAGGCGGGAGCCCGAAAACAACTTATCACAGACATCAGAAGGGGACAGTCATCATTTTTCGGCCATGTTATGAGAAGAGGGAAAATATAACACTTTGTGACCACTGGAAAGATGTGTGGAAGGAGGGATAGAGGAAGATAACGAGAGAAGATTCTTGACAGTCTTGTTGCATGGCATGGAGGTGTGTCGGCACACGAACTGATACATGCTGCAGGAGATCGCAGATTGTGTAGAGAGGCATGATCGCCCACGCCAGTCGGCAAGGTACCTGATAATGAGGATGACACAACTGTCTCCTAACAAAACATGTCGTAGGAGTCTAGTGATTAGGGATGTTACCTTCGAATCCGGAGCACATAGGCCTGAGAAACGAAGAGCCGACATTCTGCATCAAAAAAGAGCCAGTTCTGTAAAACTGGTGTGCACACAAAACTCCGGTTCTGGACACAGGACAAAAGTCCAGAAGCGGGCGACTAACCAGAACTTTCTGCCGGAGTTTACATTGAAGAAGAAGAACATAAAATTATAAAAGATTTGAACATCAAGAAAAACTGGCTCACAAACAACATTCCTCCTGTCTGCGTAACTGGAATACTTTGAGAATATCAAAGACCACAGTGGAATGGATAAATTCAGTGGCACCAGATAAGAGGGGCAGGGGCCGACCAGCACGAATGTGGGCACACGACATAAGAGACACTTTGAACAGGAAAGGTGGTGAGGGACCAATTGTCTTTCAGGCTGGCTGTGATGGGAGCGACGTTCTGTAAAGAACCTGCTATACGATGATGGTGGTGGTGGTGATGATGATAACTATGTGCTTATAAGAATATGCATTACATCTAAATTAGGTCATATCACGCACATCATGGCCAGTTCGGGTAGGTGTATATTGTGTGTGTGTGTGTGTGAGTGTGTGTGTGTGTGTGTTTGTGAGTGTGTGTGTGTGTGTGTGAGTCTCTGAGTGTGAGTCTCTGTGTGTATGTGAGTCTCTGTGTGTGTGTGAGTGTGTGTGTGTGAGTCTGTGTGTGTGTGAGTCTCTGTGTGTGAGTCTCTGTGTGTATGTGAGTCTATGTGTGTGTGTGTGAGTCTCTCTCTGTGTGTGTGTGAGTCTCTGTGTGTGTTAGTCTGTATGTGTATGTGTCTGTGTGTGTGTGTCTGTGAGTCTCTGTGTGTGTGTTTGTGTGTGTGAATGAGTCTGTGTGTGTTCTCTGACTCCATAATAATAAATATTGTTTGTTTCTACGTCAAATGTTTGTATGTATATGTGACATTTTTAGTTTCTGACTTCATTTCTGACATTTGAGCTTAAGCATTGCAGAAAAATTATTAGATTACCATTGATCGAGAAGAAGAAAAACATCGACATGCCAGATGTTCTGAGGAGAATTTGCTCAGAAAACCCTCCTCATAGACACATACGCACACACACGCACACACACAAACACTCAGTTACAGACGCACTCACACAGTCATTCATACAGACAAACTCAAAGACCATTTACAGACACACATTCATATGGATACCCTATCGTAACCTCACAATTTATTAAAACGTACACCGGTCATAAAAAATGTCCTGTTTTAAATTTATAATTGTACAAAGAAGTTTCTACAAAAATGCACAAGTTCACTAATCATACAATCATTTTCGTGTCCTCCGTTACAAAGAAGTTTCTACAAAAATGCACAAGTTCACTAATCATACAATCATTTTCGTGTCCTCCGTTTATTTACAGAATGCTAACATAACAATGTTTTCTAAATGTACAGATGTATTGTCATATATTACACTATCATCTGGAAAAACGGAAAGGTGCCAATCATATTGTCAGGACAGTACACTCCTTTAAATTTACAGGTATATTGACTGCTAACACCAAGAATGGAATTCAGTGGACCCCTACAAAACAGCTTGATGATCTGGACTTCGCTGATGATATTGCTCTTCTGTCTCATTCACGGAATCAGATACAAGATAAATTAAATATACTTAATGCGAGATCACAGCAGCTTGGTCTGAAAATCCACAAAGGAAAGACAAAGATAATGAGAATAAATCAGGCAAATAGTAATGTGGTTTCTCTTAATGGCACCCCACTCCCTGACGTGGAGTCGTACACCTATGTAGGCAGTAATGTAGATAAAGATGGAGGAACTGATAGAAATATTAAAATAAGAATACAAAAGGCAAGAGGGGCTTTCATAGCACTAGGGAATTTGTGGAGGTCAAAAGAAATTAAAAGAAATACTAAACTAAAAATTTTTAATTCCAATGTCAAATCAGTACTGTTGTATGGGGCGGAAACATGGAGAACAACCAAGACAATTACTAATAAATTACAGACATTCATTAACTGGTGCCTGCGCAGAATAGAGGGAATAAAATGGTATGATATAATAACTAATGTAGAACTTTGGGAGAGAACTAAACAGGCTCCAGTGGATTAGGAGGTGAGGAAAAGACGCTGGCATTGGATAGGGCACACACTGAGAAAACAGGAGAACAGCATAACTAGAATGTCTTTGCATTGGAACCCACAGGGGCATAGGAATAAAGGAAGGCCAAAAAACACATAAAGAAGAGAGCTGGAGAATGAGGTTTGAAAGATTGGGAGGACATGGGGAGAGCTCCATGCAATGGCGAAGGATAGAACGACTTGGCGTGAGTTGGTTGAGGGCCTATGCTCCATTGGGGGATAGAAAGGCAGAAGAAGAAGAAGAAGAATGTAATCTTTTACGTTTACAAATATACTGTAATTACAATCCGCTACTTTACAGCTACATTCGCTATATCAATCATTACCTGGCAATGTATGTGAACTTGTGTTGACTCTGTTGAATTCTTCTTGAAACACTTTCACTAAGTCTGTGTTGAAAGTCTGTCTGTCTGAACTTGTACAAGCTGTACAACATCAAGAACACAGTTTACGCATTATCGTTTATGTCGTGTTTTTTTACTTTCTTACACAAGGTGTACACATTTTCGTTCTCTTCACTTTGCCTTCCAGGGCAGTTTTCAGTAAATTACGAACATTCTTCTTCAGGCATAAGTTCTTCTTCTTCTTCTTCTTCTTCTTCTTCTTCTTCTTCTTCTTCTTCTTCTTCTTCTTCTTCTTCTTCTTCTTCTTCTTCTTCTTCTTCTTCTTCTTCTTCTTCTTCTTCTTCTTCTTCTTCTTCTTCTTCTTCTTCTTCTTTTCTTCTTCTTCCTTCTTCTTTTTTTCTTCTTTCTTCTTTTCTTCTTTTTCTTCTTTTTCTTCTTCTTCTTCTTCTTCTTCTTCTTTCTCTTCTTCTTCTTCTTCTCTCTTCTTCTTCTTCTTCTTCTTCTTCTTCTTCTTCTTCTTCTTCTTCTTCTTCTTCTTTTTTTTCTTCATCTTCTTCTTCTTCTTCCTTATCTTCTTCTTCTCTTCTTCTTCTTCTTCTTCTTCTTCTTCTTCTTCTTCTTCTTCTTCTTCTTCTTCTTCTTCTTCTTCTTCTTCTTCTTCTTCTTCTTCTTCTTCTTCTTCTTCTTCTTTTTCTTCTTCTTCTTCACTTCCTCTTTTACCTCTTGGGATGTCGAGAAATACACAATTTTGCTCCTTGCTTTTCTGGCCGCCTCGACCACAGACAGAGACATTATGCTGTTGTAGAGTTCCTCTCATGTTATCTGTCCATATTGTTCTTGGTCTACCATGCACTCTACGGCAATCTTATCTTTTGGTGTATGCCTTACATTGCATGGCGCCACATGGCATTCTCTCATTCTTATCTGTTGGTGTACGCCTTACATTGCATAGCGCCACATGGCATTCTCTCATTCTCTTTTTTTTTGGGTGTATGCTTTGCATTGCATATCGCCACGTGGCATACCCTCATTCTCATCTTTTGTGTATGCATTACATGGCAGGGCGCCATATGGAATTCTCTCCCCCCCCTCTCTCTCTCTCTCTCTCTCTCTCTCTCTCTCTCTCTTTCTCTCTCTAAGTGGGTAAATCAGTTGACTTGATGTCTCAGTATCTAATTTAGAAGTGATTCTGCGCCGACGTTTTCTCATATGACGTCATTTATGATTGTATCTCTTCTGGCAATCCCTACAGTCTTCTCATAATCTCATTTCTATGGTTATTAATTAGTTGCCATGCTTAATCCTATGAACAGTTATGAAGATGTTTCGTCACATCTGTGAAGCTGCAGTCACTACAGAATAAATTCATGTCACTGAAGGTTATAAAACAAATTTGTGCATGCCATATAGAGCAGTAAATGTGTGAAAAAGGGCGCCCATAAACAACATGGAGACAAACGATGGAGAGTGACTTGAATGCGGCATCTCTGAAATGGAAAAATGCACTGAAGACGTCACAGGGCAGGAAAGCATGGAAAGTCGTCTCTGAAGCCTTATGTGCCACTAGGCATACAGAGAATTGATGACTGATGATGATATAGAACCAGTTACAACAAATGACTGTGAATTCTGCACAATTAATAAATAAGTCAAACCATTTCTAGAGGCTTTGGAGAAATGATTTTACTGATGAATGTAACAGGCAATAAAAGCAACCAAGCGAAGCTGTTTAGAAAATGTAATCAATCTGTTAACAACTGTTGATAGTTTCAATTTATATGATTGTTTTAAAAATTTTAATCACGACTGAAAGGTTCACCCCCTCCAATTTGTACCTGCTAACTCTTACACATGCGAACTGATCACGCCTCACTTTAATCAAAAGAGTTACACTTCTACAACAACCATGAATCAACTTTTACTAAAACCGCTACTTCTGTTGTTACAACTACTGCTCTGCTACTGCTGCTACTACTGCTCCTGCGACAACGAATACTTTTGCGAATCCGACTACTGCTGAGGATGATATTACTGTTGCTGCTAGTATTGCTGCTGCTATTGTTACTGATGCTGCTACTGTTACTGTGTTTGTGACAAGTACTGATATTAAAATATGAATCAGTGAGTGTATATATAACATTTAGACTGTATTGAAACAATTGAAAAGTGAACTATCATGATACGCTAAAACTAACTGATACAATATCGAATATATATTACCTTGTCTCCGTCTTATGTCGCCTTTTCGTTTCTTTCGTTTTGCTGAGGAATAATTTGTAACATATTAGTCTAATTTTCAATGCACACTATTCTATACTATTATAACGAATCTTTTATAGACTCATTTATCAGTGCCCGGTGGATGATTTGTGAAAATCATGCCAACCACCATTACTTCATAAACATGACCTGGTACCCATTTTAGCCTGGGTGGACCGGGCAATCTAGGTTCCTTTTTATTTGGTAATTTGAAACCAGGACCTTCAAGCTGGTAGGTGAGCTACCCACTACACTTCCTTGGCTCATTTTCTATTTGTAATTAGCCATAATCGTGTACCGAAGCCGCTGTGGAGTAGCCAATAGACGCTCGCATGCGGATCAGAAGACAGTGGGTTCGAGTCCTAACGGAGCTAGACATTAAAAAATATGACCTTGGCTCCCTTGCCTTGTTTTGAAGGGGGAAAAAAGCCTGTTATGTTCAACCAGCATCCCCGCAGTAGGAGCTATTGGTTATAATTGTGGCTAAGGTTATTTGCACTATAAAAGATGGCTTAAATTTGCACGCCATTAAAAGCCCTGAAAAGGACTCTTGCAGTGTTGATGCGTCAAAAAAGACAGACCCAAATATTGTCCCGGCCTTCGACGAAGTGGTCTACTGATATGCTAATGGTTTTCCCAGCCTTAAATGGGTACCAGGAACAATCCTAGGAAGTAAAGACGGCCAGTAGGATGCCGACAGCATCATTCACCCTGTGCCGAATGGCCTATACAATTTAGGTCTAGCCCTATATGCTCAATAGGCTTGACGGTGTGGAAAAGTGTTTTTACTTTATTTTCTTACTTAGAATTGTGTACATTGGTGCGATACAAGAAAGGCAACATACGTTGATACGAAACAACTGTATATTTCTGCGTTAATAATGAATAACCGTAGGAGCATAGACACTGACACATAGAAAACATTGGGGTGCGGAGACTAAGCTCTTTTTCAAATGTTCTATGTAATGCTCTGAATAAACAAATGCCTGCAATCAGATATTCTATATAATAGAAATGAATAAACAAATGCCTGTAATCAGATATTCTATATAATAGAAATGAATAAACAAATGCCTGTAATCAGATATTCTATATAATAGAAATGAATAAACAAATGCCTGTAATCAGATATTCTATATAATAGAAATGAATAAACAAATGCCTGTAATCAGATATTCTATATAATAGAAATGAATAAACAAATGCCTGTAATCAGATATTCTATATAATAGAAATGAATAAACAAATAATAATACATAAAAAGAGGTCGTTTATACATGGTTAGGGGTCGCTTAATCCCTTTACCTAATTTTCGGACAAAGGGCCTTAGACTCCCGTCCCACCCCACACCCCACTATTTAGGAAGCTCAAATGACCTTAACCCCCTGTTCCGGCGCTTTGCGTAGGAGATATGCATGAATGTGGGCTAGCCAATCGCACAAGCAAACAGACATGTACATATAGACGGAAACAGACATGTACATATAGACGGAAACAGACATGTACATATAGACGGAAACAGACACTAGCACAGTCAGTTAGAGTGTAGAGACGAACAAACGAAAACAGTAATGGTTTCCTTAAAAGCTCCCAAATTAGGCACACTGGCCTTAGTAACTTAGTAACATCGCGCTAGTACTTAGCAGGTTCAATTCACGGCACGGTAACTATAACTTTCGCTTTTTATGTTGTCTAGTGTGTTCTTCTATCTTTCTACTTCTTTCTATGAGTGCCGTTCACAATACGTTCTGTTACTTGATTAATTCATAATATTTAACCGCCTCAAATTGTTCCCACCTCTGTTTATTTATAGGAATGGCGTATACACACCGGAACCTACCAATCATATACCTTTCTTAAATGTCTGTGGATTCTAGACAAAGCAATAAGGTCTACTGTGTTCGTAAATTGTTGCTGTGATTGTTATTCGACATTTGATTCTTTAATATAAATTTATGTAACCTATGGTGCCATTTCAATGGGTTCAAATGAATTATGTCCGTATTCCATAGTCGTGGATTTCAAGCTGTACGATAGACATGGCCAATGAGACACCTTTTTTGGGGGGTGCCTAGTTGACCATGTATCTTAGTGCACTTGTATTCATGGCGAGGCGCAGACGCCGTCTGGAGGTTCAATTCACGCAAGGTAACTATAGCTTTCGATTTTTATGTTGTCTAGTGTATTCTTCTATCTTTCTACTTCTTTCTATGAGTGCCGTTCACAATACTTTCTGTTACTTGATTATTTCATAGTACTTAGCTAACAATAACACACATATACAAACGTCGTTAGCAACTTACAGGTACACCTGGGTCTCATGTCTGTGGCTGATGTTCCAGGAACATGTCTTCCATCTCTGGTGACACACCAGCAATACCCCGATGACTTGTGGCACTGTATTTCGTTGTAACTACCATCCTGGTTGCACTCTGGCACCAACACCTCAGAATTCTCCGCGCTGTGTTTTCGGGTCATTGCGTCTCGCCGCTCCAGCATACACTTGCTGGGTTGTCTTGGGGCTAAACAAATCAAGATTAACAAATGATTTTGTATATGTATATACACAAATAAATATATAAAATCTACAAAACTGTTTAGAAATGATCCCTACATGTTGTTAGTCAACACTATATGTTGTAGGGAACTAACCAGGCCTTTAAAATAACCAATTAGATCACTTTCATTGGTGTAAATCAAAGAATAATTCACACGAAGCAAAAGAAGAAGAAGAAGAAGAAGAAGAAGAAGAAGAAGAAGAAGAAGAAGAAGAAGAAGAAGAAGAAGAAGAAGAAGAAGAAGAAGAAGAAGAAGAAAAAGAAGAAGAACGAGAACAAGAAGAACAAGAACAAGAACAAAAACAAGAACAAGAGGAACAAGAACAAGAAGCAGCAGCAGCAGAAGAAGAAGAGAAAACAAAAGAAGAAGAAGAAGAAGAAGAAGAAGAAGAAGAAGAAGAAGAAGAAGAAGAAGAAGAAGAAAGAAGAAGAAAGAACAACAACAACAACAGCAAGAAGAAGGACGATGAGGCCGACCACGCAAAGAGATGGACAAAGAGAATGAGAGTCCCCAGAAAAAAACACACACACACACATATCTATAGTCTCGACTACTGGAATATATCTGATAAACTAGGGACAATCAACATTTTTAAATTTCGTTTTCGTTTTCAGCACACCAAAGTTGTTAAGATCAGTTTTCTTCAGTTCCGATACAAATAACTCATAAAAACTTGTTGACTTGTGTCCCTTGCTGCTTTTCATGGTAATGTGGACACGGGTTAAGAAAGGTGTGGGGGGGGGGGGGGGGGGTCTGTCTGATGAATTAGGGCGCCTGGCTAGTCCAGTCGCCATGGATTGCGCAGGTAAGGATTGTATATGGCCCTTATTCACAAATTTATTTTAAAAAACCCAACCTTATCGAGGATCCGAACCTAGGTCTTTCACATGAGAGCTCGTATTTATTAACCGCTGTACTAGCAGTTATTACCACGATTTTAAATACACATTAAATAACAATGTAAACCGAAGACTAAGAAAAGCTCACACTTAACGGGTAGAACATTTCGTTACTAAAAAGAAAAAAAAAATAGAAACTGAGTTTAGAGGAGATACTAGGTTAGTTGCGTATCCTTTACAGGACGTTGCAGAACTAAATCCAACAGCCCCTGGCTGTTGTGTGGTTTTTCTAGGCAAATTTACGTCCAGTAGTTTGCCATAGAGGAGATACTAAACAACATTAAAGTAGGAACCTTTAGTGATTAAATAATCTGAAATATATTAGCGTTTGTAGAAGATGAAGGAGAAAGTAGAAGTTTAGAGCTTTCATCATTATTTCCTCCCGCTTAACATATTGTAAAAAAAAAAAAAAAAAAATTAAAAAAAAAAAAAATGCCGAAATATACAAAAATAATAATTTAAAAAAACCAAAACATTTAAAGTATTGTTAAAGAACAGATGAATCTGACGGGTTGTTGACTTACGAAATTCTTCGTTCATTCTTAAAATTAAATACTCACAATTCAGTTTTCAACAATGAAGCAGGAGCGTAAGTTTTATCAAATTGTTCTTTAACTCATTTTCTTGCGCCTCTTTTCCCTTATTCCCCCACCCCTCCAAATTGCACAGGAAACTACCACAGCTCCCCCCCCCCTTACTCGAAATTCCCCTGAAGCTACCACATACCTCTCCCCGCCCCGAAGCTACCACATACCCCCCCCCCCCTTCCACCGTCCATCTCCGAATGGGTTTCACTGGGGCAACTATAGCATTTTTTTTTATACTTCCATGACATATGCCCCCCCCCACCCCTCCTTTTTCCTCCCCTCCCTCTCGACCACCATATATTTTGAGAAATTGTTCCAGAGATATGGCGCAATGCAGCGGAAGGGGCAAGGAGCCTCGATCGTTAACGAATCTCCCGAAAATATGGATCAAGAACTGTACAGGGAGGACTGGCAGTTTATATGCGCAGAAACACAAAGAATGTACTGATATGACTTGGTGAGAAGGGGAAAGGCGGGGGTGCCTTTGGAGGATAACAAAGGGGGAGAATGGGTGAAGTGAAGAAGAAGAAGAAGAAGAAGAAGAAGAAGAAGAAGAAGAAGAAGAAGAAGAAGAAGAAGAAGAAGAAGAAGAAGAAGAAGAAGAAGAAGAAGAAGAAGAGGGAGAAGAAGAAGAAGAAGAAGAGGAGGAAGAAGAAGAAGAAAAAGAAGAAGAAGAAGAAAAAGAAGAAGAAAAATAGAACTAGGAGGAGGGTCGGAAAGGAAGATTGTAAAAAGAGTTACACGCTTCTCTTATAATACGTAAGTGCATTAGAAGTCGTGGTGCAGCGGCTTGAAGCTTGCCTGCGAATCGGAAGGTCGTGGGTTAGAGGCCTGATGGAGCCGGACTTTTTTCACTAAATGACACTGGCTCGCTGGTGGACCCGGCTTTAAATGAGTACCAGGTACAGTCCAGGGAAGTAACTGCGGTCAGTGTGACGTTTACAATATCGCTCACTAAGTGCTGATTGGTCTATAAAATATAGGTCTGGCCGTCTTCATGTGTGTTTGGCAAAAATTTTCCATAACATTTTCCAAAGACATTTATTTTGAAACATGTCTAGTAGTAACAGCGAATAAATGCCGTTAAATACAAATGTTATAGGCGGGTTCTAAGAATATCATGGGTACAGAAAAGAACAAATGCATCCATACTCAAAGAAATGAATATTCAAGAAGGTTGATTATTAAAGACATAACACACATGAAAATTAAAATATTTTGGTTACTTGGAAAGAACAATAAATAAGAGGTATGTGCCTGGGAAGTGAGGAAGAGGAAGGCCAAAAAGAAGATGGGTGCAGGGTGTGGCAGATGATCTCCAGATGGGTGTATCGGACGCGGGACATCTTGCTTGTGATCGAGAAGTTTTCTGACGGTTGTTATGGGAGCAAGGTTCTGCAAAGGACGTGCCACTGAATGACTGACTGACTGACTGACTAGTAGTAACTACAATTCTTACCTTTGACGTCTAATCCTGTATCCGTGTCTGTGATTGCTCCAGAATCGGTCCGGCAAACTGGTATCAGTAACATGACCAAAACACAACTGACTGCTTGGATACACATAATTCCCAAGAAGACGACCAAACATCTACGAAACGGTTACATAACACTGGCATTGCTTAGTCACCGTTTGCACCACAGAGATGAACTATTCATCCAGTCACTTGTTAATCAACATTGTGGGGGTATACCCTCGGAAAAGACTGCCTGTCGACCGTAATTTCAAAGAACGTTTACGTCAGAGGCACAGGAACCTAATTAGTGACAAAGACATGATAAATACTTTAAGCAATCTACGTACATTGCGAAACGACACAAACAGTAACGCAAATACTTGAAGCCTGAACAAGATTCTCACAGCACGCAAGCAATAGTACAAAATGGAACTGCATAAATCGATTAGAAGGGCACTTGTTTTTACCCCTTGAAGTTTTAAATCAGGTATTTTAAAATTAAAGAAACCAAATTAGACGCTTTTGGGCATATTGGGCGCATAGTGCTAGACATATAAAAATTAAATACTTAGCCATAACATTTTATAATTTATTAATAATTTGTTATTATATATTACATGTTGTATTTTATTATTGATTTATTTTATAACCCACTCATCAACACAACAGCTAAGTCACACATACACACAGACACACATACACAATCACACCCCCCCCCCCCACACACACACACATTCAAGAAGTTTTTGCCGCAAAAAATTTTTTTAAATTTCTTGTAAAATTACATCCTTCCAGGGCAGCTCTGTCGGTTAAACGTTAGTGAAGTCGTTTCACAAAGTACTCATTGACGGTTACCAGGGTTTGACTCCAGCGATGGACCGTTGGGAAAAACCGGTTCTCATGCCTTTGAGTCAGTGGTAAGAGAGTCGTACCGTGGAATAGATAGAGGCCTCAGTACGTAATATTCCCATAGAATTCATTGCAGGCCATCCTCCATTGTGGAGACGGCACATTAAAAAAAAAAGTTCTCACAAACACCTGTATGTATTGACCTAATAATTCAGTGGACCGTTTTAAACAGCAAAGAAACCCGTTTCCTTCACAAAGAAATTTACCAGTCAGTTTGCCAGGGTGAGTGTTGGCACCTGGTGTCTCTTGGTACAGAAAGGGGAACCGATCTTTGTGTTTAACTGTGGATTCTACCCGTTTACTTTCTTCACCCTGAGGAGTACTGACCAAACAAATGTCCCAGCATTAAACGTGCTTCTCTCTCTCTCTCTCTCTCTCTCTCTCTCTCTCTCGCTCTGTGTGTGTGTGTGTGTGTGGGGGGGGGGCGAGAAATGGTCGTGGGTAGGAAGGGGGCCTTTTTTTAAATCTAATTTTGGTTTTCTTGTGCCTTGCATTGTCCTGTTGCTTAATTTATGTGGAGGTTCCAGTGGACTCTCATTCCCTTTGTCCATCGCTTTGCGTGGTTGGCCTCCTCGTTTTCTTATTCTGCTGCTGATGATGCTTCTTGTTCTTGTTCTTCTTCTTCTGCTTCTTTGATATTCGTTAATTTACACCAATAAAAGTTAGGCTACTCTTTTCGATTTCCAACTGCCAAGGGATTTTTTTCTTTTACGGGCGCAACAATGCACACGGGGATCTGATCTCACTAACCAGAGAGCAGAGATAGTTAACTAAAAGTCAAAGTCCGCGTGAAAAAATCCCAGCCCTTACCGGGGATTGAACCCGGAACCTCTAACACTCGAGGCGGACACCATGCCTCGAGACCAGGCAGCCCGCAGGGAAGGGTCCTATTGGAACAGAAGTGTAAACTTGCTATTGCCTAGATATGCCTCTGAACACAAAAAGGGACAGCTATCGGATAAACCAAGCCGTAGATTGCCCGATCTCCACCCAGCCGTTAAGGGTCAGGTCAACAAGGTTATCAAATCGTCGGCGACCGGTGGGGCCATATGCTTTTACAACGAGATGGAGTTATCACGGTAGACATCCTTAAGGGCACAGGACTGGAGATTACACCGGAATGGTGTGGCCGTTAGTAAGTAAAGGACCCTTTCTATCCCGTTCTATCTTTCTTCTTCTTTCTATGAGTGCCGATCAATACACTTTCTGTTACTCGATTAACTCGCCCGTCAGTCGTGTGCTTCTTCTGCCTTTCTAGCCCCTAGTGGAGCATAGGCCCTCAACTAACTCACGCCAAGTCTTTCTATCTTTCGCTATCGTATATAGCTCTTCCTACGTCCTCTCCATCTTTTTGACTTGACTCTTTAGCTCCCTTCTTCACGAGTTTTTTTTTTTTTTGTCTTCCTTTTTTTTCTATGCCCCTGTGGGTTCCAGTGCAAAGACATTGTAGTTATATTGTTCTCACGTTTTGTCAACGTGTGTCCTATCCAACGCCAGCGTATTTTCTTCACTTCTTGTCATATTCAATTCCCTCTATTCTGCGCAGGCACCAGTTAATTTCCTTATTCGTTCTCAGTTTTTCAGCTCAATACAATCATACGGATTTGGCATTAAAATAAACAATTTTAAGTTCAGTATTAGTTTAAATTCTTTCTGATCTCCACAAAATCAGTTCCTTCACCAGGCATATTGGGGACTCACATTTTATAGACCATTCGGCGATCAGTGGGTAATGTGGTCAACGTCAGGCTAACAAAAAGTCCGGCTCAGTTCGGATTCGAACCCTCGACCTTTAGATCCGCAGGTGAGAGTTTAGCTGCTACCCTACGGCGTCTACCGTCGTGGCCGTTACGGGTGCCCTAATTATAACACAAGTTCCCCGCGCCATTTGTGTGTATGAGTAAAAGGGTAAAAAAATTATTTAAAAAAACTTTCCGCGCCTGCAGACATATTGGGCAGATAATGATAGACCTGCTGTATTTCCCGAAGTATAAGACTCGCAAACTTTTCCACAAGTGTAAGCTCAAAAAACAATTAAAAAAAAAAAAAAACAGTGTGCGTCTTATACAATATTAGTATATTCTATATTATTGTTTTCTTTAATTTCCGGCTTCATAAATCAAGGTGCGTCTCTTACATGCGAGTGTGTTGTACTTGGGGAAACACTGTATATTATTTAAACCAAAAGACACGAGCTGGTGATGCGGTCAATCAACATCACGCCGGCCGCCTATACTTCGCTGGACTTCACCACCCCTACCCATCTGAGGCAGAGTCGACCTTGAAGCCATGATAATTTTTTTTTTTTTCAAAGAAGATCGGGTCGGTTTGGATTTGAACGCACGACCTTCGGATCTGCAGACGAGTATCTAGCCGCTACACAGCAGCGGCTCCCACGAGTGTAAAATCGGTTAACTGTAATCAACAAAATGTCGATCTGTGGTAGGACCGCCCTGCCCATAACTGTCCGTCAATCAAACAAGCTATTTTGTTTCAACCTGTGCTTCCGGATCTGCTTCACTGAAGACCTGACACCACAGTGACCAGATGAGCCATAATTTGCATGTCAATCAAACAAGAACAGATCCCGATTCCTGCTCAACTTTATGAAAAGGGTTATAATTAACAGTGGTGTGGAGACTGGCTGCAACTACACAAAGAGTGGGGTCCTGGGGTTAGACTGTGAGGCTCACAGTTGTCCGTCAGCAAAAGCTTTTCAATAATGCGAGATTATCTGCCAGCACATGAAAACCAATTTTACTCTCTCTCTTTTTTGTCGCAGGCAGATGATACCTTATCAGCCGAATCATAAAGACGGGAGGAGGGGGGACACCTCCCACGCATCTTGAGATTTACCACTCACCCCCTTTCCAGCACACGCTCACACAAACACGCACGTGCACACGCACACGCACGCACGCACACACACACACACACACACACACACACTTTTAGAGGCTAAGCCCTGATCCCAATAACTTTTAGTAATAATATTTATCCCCCTTTGAATAAAACCTGTCACTTCCACAAATAAACAGAGGGGGAAGACTTGAAGCTGTAGATATATATATATAATCAACAAAGAGACAATGTATTGATCTTCGAAGTGATTTATAACTTAAGATTTTTATGTTTTTTGATGTTTCCTCTTATATCTCTACTTCTGTGTATGAATGAAGATCATTTCTTGTATTTTTGTTTATTTTATCTCAAGAGTTCTCCGTCTCTTTATTTATATGCATTGCATACGTCACACTGGAACCGACTAATCATTTCTCTTCTTCAACTGTTCCTTATATGCTGGAGAAAGCATCATGGTCTGGTAGTTCTATTTGTTATTCAAGCTAGGCTTGGTTGACATACATTTATGTAACTTACGGTGCTATCTCAAGGTTTAAAATTAATTCGTTTGTATGTTATCTAGTGTGCCGTGCCAATCAATTTTTGTATATTTGTTTATTGTGAGAAGAATCGAACAGGGGATTACCTCAGGAGCTGAACCCACAACCTTCAGACCCTCATGTTAGCGTCTAGCCGCTACAGCACGGCGGCTCCTCCATGGTGAAACTGAACGGGTCAATTTTTTCACTTTCAAAAGACAAGTGCACTGTCGAGAGAATCGACTTTTTTGCAGCGGGTGTTATCCTCATATGGATTGGCCTTTCTCTAATGGACAACAGGCTGTAAGCCGAAATCATCGCATTAAGCACAAGCTCACTAGCTCCAGCGATGATCCCGGAAGTTTTCGGAAATATTGCACTCGAGATCTGAAGAAGACAGTCTTAGATACGAACTCTTGACTTTTAACGCATGAAGCAAACGGTTCAAAAACATATACGCGTACAGACACATGGGAGCCATCGTGGTGTAGCGGCTAGACGCCCGCTGCGGATCTGAAGGACACGGGTTCAAATCCGCAAGGCTCTAAGTGTTTTTAAACATGACATTGATTCCTTGGTCATCAAAACCTTTATGTTGAAGACTGAATTAGGAATCGACATCATAGAACTCTGTCTTTGTCTCAATCTTCAGCAGTAGCGACGAGTTCCAATTCCAATGGTACCAGGAACTGTCTGATTAACCTAGTCTCTAATGGGTAGTGGTGCTAAATATAATCCTAGGAAGTAAAGGTGTGCAGCGTAAGTATAAGCCTAGCACTATCAGCTCGGCTAGGCGCCCCCGTGCGGATCGGAAGGTCGTGGGTTCGCTCCCTGTCGGAGCCGGACTTTTTTTCCCTTTAAAAATGACCTTCACTCCCAGGTCGATCGGGTCTGGAGTGGGTACGGGGTGCAGTCCCGGGAAGTAAAGGCGGTCGGCATGATGCAGACCACATCACCAATCTTGTGCCGATTGGTCCATAAAAATAAAGGTCTAGCTCTGTATGACCTAAACGCCTAAAGGCGTGGAAAAGAGACCGTAACTTTGCTTTATATCTGCTCAATACGCACAGTCATTCCTATAAATAAACAGAGGGGGGAACCATTTGAGGCCGTTAAATATTATGAATTAATCAAGTAACAGAAAGTATTGTGAACGGCACTCATAGAAAGAAGTAGAAAGATAGAAGAACACTTCTACTTCTTTCTATGAGTGCCGTTCACAATACTTTCTGTTACTTGATTAATTCAGAAGAAAGAAGTAGAAAGATAGAAGAACACACTAGACAACATAAAAATCGAAAGCTATAGTTACCGTGCCGGGAATTGAACCTGTCACCTCCAGACGGCGTCTGCGCCTCGCCATGAATACAAGTGCACTAAGATACATGGTCAACTAGGCACCCGCAAAAAAGTTGTCTCATTGGCCATGTCTATCGTACAGCTTGAAATCCATGACTATGGAATACGGACAGAATTCATTTCAACCCATTGAGATGGCACCATAGGTTACAGAAATTTATATTAACGAAGCAAATGTCGAATAACAATCACAGCAACAATTTACGAACACAGTAGACCTTATTGCTTTGTCTAGAATACACAAACATTTAAGAAAGGTATTTGATTGGTAGGTTCCGGTGTGTATACGTCATTCCTATAAATAAACAGAGGGGGGAACCATTTGAGGCCGTTTAATATTATGAATTAATCAAGTGACAGAAAGTAGTGTGAACGGCACTCATAGAAAGAAGTAGAAAGATAGAAGAACACTTCTACTTCTTTCTATGAGTGCCGTTCACAATACTTGCTGTTACTTGATTAATTCAATACGCACAGAAAAATGGTCGGTTACTGTTAAGCACGCACATATACTCTAGGTGGCTAAGTGGTCAAGCGATTTGCCCCGTGGGTCAGTTTCACAAAATAACATGAGCACTAAGAAATGACATGGGAAGGAAATGCGAAAGGTGTGTTGTTGATCACATCAACACTCGAATGCCGATTTGTTTATATATTGGTGACTAGGATGATGTGCCTGGTAAGCCACTGCCGTCTAAAAGGCCCTTTTCTTTATTCACAATACAAAAGGGACGTCGCCGTTAATGTTAATGACACTGTTGGGGGGGGGGGGGGGGGGGGGAAACGCACACAGTGAGAATGCTTACAATGTCAGAGCTTCAATAACACAAAACAGCGGCACAGTTTATCAGCGAAATTCATTATTAAACATTAACATTTTACTTAACAATCGATCGGTTGAATTACCAAACAGTATAAATTAATTAATTAACAAGTCCTACTAAGAAACGACCACTCACGGAAACCCGGCTACTAACTGAAGTAAGGCACTTGATCAAAAAGTAACTTAATTAAGCTGTCAGGTAAACCGAAGCACCATCTGCACACCTGAACGGAACCCGTCCGCCGTCTGTTTACCGACGATCTTCCGTAGAGTTTCTCTTGGGACTCGCCGCATCATGCAGGTGTCTGTAGTTGCAAGAGCTGGGTGTCGAGGGCGCTACAGCCCGCCAACCCACCCCCCAACGATATTTCTATTCTGCTAAGCCCGTGAACGGGACTCTCTCAGCGTTTCCCCAATCCACTAGCACTTCAATGTCAAATGAAGTGATTACGACCCTCCCCACTCTTTGCTTTCCCGACCCCTCTTGTGCTTGCCTGCCCCTTCTTGTCCGCACGTGTTTAGTAGGAAAGTGCCGACTCCACAATGTTGCACCTGGTCGGCATTCTCTGACATCCACCCCCCCCCCACCCCTCGCCTTTTTAATTTTTTTTTGTATCGTCTGTTATTCTTCCATAAGCCGACGAGTCCTGGGTAAACCTGTAACACGTGGCTTTTCATCGCCCAACAAAGTTCCCACCCTCGTGTGACATCGACATTTTCTAAAGGAGAGCATGGCATAGTCGCTAGGGCGATCAACTTCTGCAAATGCTGCGGCTGTTTGAACCGCCGCCACATAATTGTTTCTAGGCTTATGTGGATAATGTCATTACTATTAGCCGGTGCATTATTGCATAATTAATACATACATGCACACACCTACTAATACAACGGTGCTACATATAGGTAGAGGCTAATCAGCTATATTTTAAAGCGCCAGTCAAGGGGGAAAAGAGGGGTGGGAGTGTTTTAAATTGTAACTTAAAGCCTTTAAGGGATTATGAAATACAATATATGTTATTTCACAAACGCCCTCTGCATTATTTTAGAGTGTTTTTTGATGTGCTGGTGTAATTTAAAAGGGTAGAAACTTCTGTCTGTCTGTCTGTCTGTCTGTCTGTCTGTCTGTCTGTCTGTCTGTCTGTCTGTCTGTCTGTCTGTCTGTCTGTCTGTCTGTCTGTCTGTCTGTCTGTCTGTCTGTCTGTCTGTCTGTCTGTCTGTCTGTCTGTCTGTCTGTCTGTCTGTCTGTCTGTCTGTCTGTCTGTCTGTCTGTCTGTCTGTCTGTCTAATTTTGTCCGTATCATTCTCGTTTGGTCTCCGCACCAACCCCACTTCTCTCTATGCATGTCACTCAGTTTCTTAGTCAATATGTCTTTCTTTGGTGCTGACCTCTATCTCTGTGTCTCTCTGATACATATACCCCTCTCTCTTTTCTTTCTGCTCGTGTCACCCTTAGCATATTTCTATTTCTTCCATTCTCTTTCTCTGCCTCTAGTAACACAAACAAGCAAACATATGGCAGACAATGCTGTAAAGCAGCGGTTCACAATCTGTAGGTTACGACCCGTTTGGGAGGTCTAACGACCCTTTCACAGGGGTCACCTACAACCATCGGAAAACACAGTCACTGAAGTTGTGAAATAGCAACGAAAATAATTGTATGGCTGTTGGTCACTACACTATAAGGAACTGAAATACAGGGTCGCGGCATTAGGAAGGTTGAGAACCACTGCTGAAAAAGGTGTCACACATTAAGCCTTGATAAATACCCAAACACCATATAACTATATGGTATTTTGAACCAGTGTTCTTCAAACCGTGGTCCGCGGCCCGATATTTACGTCCAATCAGTGAACGGGACTGGATAGGTAGTCTTTCTCTTCCTGGATTGTAATCTGCATGATTATCACTTTAATGATCGAAATCAGATCGCCGAGACTGCGTTCAGCGGCACAGAACAGGGAGACTTGGATACCTGTCAGTTACGTAGCCTGTAGTCTAGCCTTGAAGGGTAAGGATCAAAATACTTGTAGCGGCTATGATTCCGTATTGCTGCCAAGTGAGTATGGTGTTGTACGCGACAATTTGGCGCATGAATATTAGGGGCGGCCATGGAATATCAGTACTGTTTCAGCTTAATCTGTCCACACATCACAAAATTCCTATTTCATTGATTCTGTCCGTATATAGATACTAAAGTGTGTTCACTTTTGGGGGAATGTGTTATTTCTGCTAATTTCAGTCAAAACGTGACATATGCCCCAATATAGGATGCATTTTTGTTGTAATTTTAAAGCCCCACCATGGCTGTCATCGAGGCCCTAAATTAACCTAACGATTGACCTTTATTGTGAAGACGCTACCTGATTGTTTTGTTAAAAGAATTTTCATATAGCATTAAAAAAATTGTTAAAGTTTCTAAGGACCTTCTTTAGTGACTGTAAAGATTAGCTTCCTTATGTCTATGCACCTCCTAATGACCTGGGCAATAGTTCAGCACAAATACTCGAAGATTTCAGGTCACCACAGGTGGCAGCCACCTCTGATAGTGCCCGGGGGATTCTCCGTTGAATGGTACCACCCTGTGTCATCCGGTGTTTATCCCTCATAGTACGGTCATGGTTAAGCGTCGCTCCCTTGATATTCGAAATAATAAGTCAGTGTGTAGAGGCGTTAGCGGAAAACTTTGATAATTATTTCCCTGAAAATGGAAATCCTTGCTAAAGGCAACCTTTGGATTCATTATCACTTCCTATAAGATACAAGAGGTGGACTGTGTGGTCTCGAGGCACAGTGTCCGCTTTGAGTGCTAGAGGTTCCGGGTTCAATCCCCGGTAAGGGCTGGGATTTTTTCACGTGGACTTGGACTTCTATAAACCCTCCCCCCCCCCTTTCCCCCGGTCTCTAGTGAGATCGGACCCTCGTGTCCATTGTTGCGCACGTAAAAGTCTCTTGGTAGTTGAAAATCTAAATGAGTAGCCTAACGGCGCTGTCCGGTCAAAATTTGGAGTTAAAAATCTACCCAAAGTATTTCAGGATCCTCGTCGGTGCTACACAGCCTGTGTAATGTGCTGAGCTTCTTTGGACTCCGACTTGAGAAAATACAAGATCACTCATACTTGTCCATCATGAGAAAGAAAGGCTGATAGTTGACTTCTGATTTCACTCTTATGTCCTGACATAAAATGGGATCTTTGAGTTATTGATATCACTAGAAAAATAATATTCATCTCCAAGTTACAAAGCCATCAGATTATTAACCGTTTTCCGACTTTCTTTTTTCTTTAAAAAATAAATCTCATCCATGTCAGTATTGATAACGAAACAAAGAAATCAAATGCATCTTGCTGCA